>DF242536.1:0-54447 GCA_000507305.1 Breviolum minutum Mf 1.05b.01
TGACATAATCTAGGATATATGATATATATATATATAGATACACAGGCTCAACTGCTTGTTTTCGGGGCTTCTACTCTTTCACCACAACTTCCTGCGGACTGGAATTTCGGACTGGGCCTGGTGGCCTGGTATCAGGTCATGCACGTAACCTCGAAAGACTCTTGGAGCAGGTTTGGGGGAGTCAGGGAGGTTGGGGGAAGATGCACTGAACCTGAAGGTTTGCCAGGTTTGCTTTGCTGGATTTTTGTTTGCTTCGAAAATTTTCAACCAAAGCAAAACTGTGACTTGAAGTCGTTGCTGGAAAGAAAGGTGGGTGATGAATGAAATGAATCGTTCAACTTGATTTTAATGGGAAATCGTGAACATGTGTAATTACTGTGTATATCTGTACATTGTTGGCCCCTACCAGTTATAAGTAGGGTTCTAACTCCACTTACAGTGGTTATAACCCCAGTTGCCAATTTATAAGGTCATTTACATGCCATTTTATAGGGGCCCATAATTCCATTTTACCGTATTTATAGGGGCCCCATAACTCCATTTATAACGTTCGTATTGGCACAGCTTGGTGTAAAATGTACACTGCCGCTGGAGTCTCAGGTGAAAATTCACCACTGCTTTGCTTCCACGGCTAGGAACGTGCCCGTGCGAAGATGATGGAGGCTGAATTGAAGGAGACACTTGTGCCCTTCGTGACAGAAACCAAAAAGGGCAGAAAAACACAACAAAAAAGAAAGGACCCTTTGGTAATAGTTGACATAGTTGGATGTGTTTTTGTTGCACAAAATTGGTAATTCAAGATGTTTATGGAAATGAAATACTGACCTACAACTGCTGGAAATGTTCAAGTCGCCTTAGTTTACAGTTTTCCATGTCTCATGGTTAAAATGACTTTCATACCTCCAAGGTTCAAGGGTTTCAAACGATGCTTTCTCCAGATTTCTCCCGTGGAATCTCTCCAAGCTCGATAGTTTTGGATTGGAAGTACCTAACCATTGACCTTTGTCCAGTAGAACGTATGGAAGATATTAATGCAGTTGTTCAGATCGAGAAAACCAATGTCTTTAGTTTGCAAGACCTTGGGTCTTTCAAAGCTCATTTTAGCTTTTGATCCAGGATCCAGATTTAAAGAATAGACATGCAAAACTCTGAACAAAACAGCTTTATCTTTTACTTCTAGGGAGAGGCTTGTGTTTTGGATTCCTCTCTTGCTCTTGACAGTGTCATCGTCTAACCATCACGATCATCATCATCATCATCATCATCATCATCATCATCACCACCATTATCAAATGCACCACCACCATTACCAAAAAATTATCACTTATGCTACCTTTTTCATGGTGGATGTTACAGTTCAATGCTTGATTTTCCTTCCCTACTTCGCCTCAGACGCAGGATAAGCTTGATGTGGAGACAACCGCTTGGAACACCAAGAACAGGGCTCAAGCTGGACGGTAGCCAGCTTGGGACTGATGCCATGTGAATCCATTTTGGGCGTCATTTTTTTTTGAGCCATACTGATTTCCACTTTGAATCTCCAAGAAACTGTTGTATAATGAGTCTATGCGCAGCTTTGAATGCTGTTATAGCATTTGTTTGCTAGGAACCGTTAGGAGTAAAACCATGGTAAGGAATCCTGTACTTCAGTACCAAGGAGCGTGTCCTCTTTCAGATACCATTATTGGTTTTGTTAGTTGCTCAGTATCAAGCGGCATCCAATCCATGCGAAACAAGTCACTTACATGACATTGCTATTTAATTCTCTATGCAGTGGTCATACAGTTCAGTCCATCAATGAAGGCATCGTGTGGGCATTTGTTTGTTCCGCGAGTCTGGATTCAAGTGTTTGAGACAGGCTTACCCTGCTGGGAACTAACATATCCCACCTACTCAATAAGAAAGATATCATCTTCCCAGCTACCTTTAAAAGGGATGTATTATTTTCCTGGAGGGTATCCCATGTGTTGCCAGAAATGGACCAGATCCCCGGGACCTGGGACCAGATCCCCAGGAGGACTACTCCATTTGTAGAGCTTGCAACCAAGTCACAAACCAACAGTTTCCTCCTGATAGATTTAAAATCATTGTGAACGTTGATTTGGGGGCTCCCTCATTTTGAAAAAAGAAATGATATACATAGATAGGATTGGATTGGATTAGATTTTATCGATAATCAGATACAGAATATCACTCTCCGGTCGGAACAGCCTATCAATCAGCAAGTAGTAACGACCTGACTCCGTTGTGTCGACTCCAGGCCAGTCGTGGCAAGGAACAAATCTTGGAGCGATCCAAGGCAACTTTAGAGGTGTCTGAACGGATGGGTGAAAAAAAAAATGTGACGCTTGAACTCCGAGGTTTTCAACCATTAGCTTTGCCGAAGGAAGTTGTACCACAACAACTAATTATTATCACAAGCAAATCTTATCGAATCTTGGTGTAAACCATATATGTTCTGAAGAGCCGGGTCTAGGAGTTTAGATTATTTAGATTGGATAAGTCAGCTCTGCAATGGTTTGCTGTCCCAGGCTACCCCCATCAACAAACCGGGCCGAATGAGAATGTCCATCATTTTTAATGGCAACGAAAATCAGGAAAGATATGGAAAGATCGGATAGATGATGGATTTTCCAGTCACAAAAGTTTCTTCAAACTTATACAGTAAGACGAAACTGAAACCTACCAGAACTGAAACTGAAACAGTCTTTCTGGGTAAAACAAACGGCATGAAATCTGACCCTCCATTCCTTGTTTGGATTCGAATTTCGATAGAACCCACCCAGAGTTTCCATGGTTTCGAGATGGATTCGGTTTCCACCGAATTGGTGGAATCAGGTGGAGCGTCGGAAATCAGAAGATTTGGAGTTGGAGGCGGCTTTTTCTGGGGGGGTAGAAACCGTGAATTTTGGTGATGGAAGTTTTTGGTTGGCAAAGGAGGAAACAACGCAAAAACCGAAAGGATGCCCTTTGAGTTGAGGTAGTTTTAGTGTTTGAAAAGATTTTGGGGACGTGAGTTTTAGACTCGTAAGACTTTCTTTGGCCCGGAGGTTTGCAGTATGGTTCCTTTGGGGGCATGGGAATCGAGAGTAAGAACATCAACACACAGGAGGAGAGAATGACTGTTCTCGATGTCTTGTTTGTGGTCCAACAAGGAAGGTACTCCAGAACAAGATAAGAAGAACCTTGTGTGTGTGCGGCTGGTATGGAAAAGTTATGGAAGTGTGATATATTTACTGTAAGTGATAGTGAAATCTTGAATCTCTCACATCTTACACATCTCCATCATGATCCTCAATGGAAATATCAACCTTTCCACATCATGATGTTCAAGCTCAGCCGCCTTGAATTGCTACTGTACGCGTTTCAAACAGCTAACAGTTAGAGACCGGCCCCCTTTTTTTGAAACAATATTGAAAAAAATGTATATGAAAGAAGAATACGATCATGTTGGGTTTCCATGGCAATGTTATATATATATATAACTATGATTGGTGGTGTAGAAAATCTCATCTCAACTCAATGGCTACCACATGGCTACTTGTGATACAAAAACGCTGATCGAGGTGTCAAGATTGCAGCAGCAGTTCCTTGGATTTTTTAGGGATTTTTTGGGAGTCAAGTGACCAGATGGGCCCCAAAGACTGAATGGTGCGAGATGATGCTTTGGAGTTTGGAGACATACTGTTGATGGTTCAGAATTCCGGCTAACCAGTTGATATGGTACATATCCCATTATTTACAGTGTTTTATAATACATCCCAGGTGCTGCAGGATTTCTGCCATCAACAGGTATGGAGGAAATGTGAGTCTCAGGGAGATTCAGATGCAGGTCTTCACATTCCTTCCAACAATTTGGCAGAAATTGTGCTGTCCTAGCAAACGTTCCCAAACACAATTTCTGGCCCTTGACAGGGGAATGACCTCCCATATTGAAGATATAATTCAAACTCGTTCGATTCCTACTCAAATTTTCATGGTCAATCAAATATTTGAAAGCCTTTGTTTTCAGGAAACAGGCAATGGTGATTCATCACCTTGATTGAAAAACAGCTTCGCTTCACCAGCAAACTGCCAAAAACCGAGGCTGGACGATCAGGAGACACGTTTTCGTGGCTTACGGGAGCAGCTGCAGGCGTTCATTTGCCATGCCATTTGCCATGTCTTTGTGTCAGGGTCCTTAAAAACATGATGGAAAAAATCGGGGTTTATACTTGTCCTACTGTAGATAAATTGAAAGGGAAAGATTCAAATTAAATGAAAAAACAACAAACTTCCACAGTAATCCTGTTATCGCACCGATTGATTGCCGAATTTTTTAGAAAAGTTGAAGTGGGTCACCTAGAGTCCTAGAGTCCTAGAACGAGAAGATGTGGAATGAACCT
This sequence comes from Breviolum minutum Mf 1.05b.01, assembly GCA_000507305.1. NCBI lineage: Eukaryota > Dinophyceae > Suessiales > Symbiodiniaceae > Breviolum > Breviolum minutum. The sequence continues at coordinate 4,386 of DF242536.1, forward strand.
CCACACATGAAGAAGTATAAGTTTAGATTTTTATTTGGTGATGGTTTCCAAAGATGTTTTGTGTTCACAATTTTGTTGGTAGAGTTCGATTACCCGATTACCCAAGCTAAGATGCGCATCTTTTGCAGGGCATTGGAGGTCGCTGGGACCTTTTGTGCTTCCTGGAGATGAGTCATGTTTAGAACATGGAAATTCCAAAAAATGCTCACCAAACATTTCAGGAAGAGGAACATTGATGATACTGTTGATGGACAAAATCCTACACCACCAAGGATGATGATTAAATTATTTGTAGGGTTTTAACCATCCCAGGTGGTGCAGGATTTTGTCCATCAACCGTATCAATCTCAAAGTATGCTTTACTTAAAATTGACTCCTACAAAGTTCGATGCATACACCTGGAACCCCAATGACCTCTGCTTCTGAAGGTCAATGAGCCAAAACAAGGCCTCTTCCAGGTGTATATAAACATATGTTTCCAGAATCCACAAACTTCTGGATGTATTCCTTCACTGCCATGATTTATTTCTTCCAGGCACGTGAACTCCAGAGTCAGCAAGAACAATTGGTGTGGAAGCAGGAATTGGACCGGAAGGTGTGGCACCACATCAATCAATTTTAAAAAAATCTACAGTAAGTAGGTACACTGGTTTTTAGGGGATTGGTGAGTGGGTGGTGGCATTTGTGGGGTTACCCTCAGATTCCCATTTCGGATGACGGTGGATGCCAGGTGAGTGACGAGCAACAGATGCGTCGTGAGAATCAACAGCTCAAGGAGTTACGCCACGAGGAGCTGAGGGGAATCCTGGCGGAACGGCTCGTTTTCGGAATACTAGCATAAGAGAGGATTAAGAAAGATATATCTATATCTTTGTACACATATAATATGTATATATATGTATATTATGGATGTGTATTCCTATTTATAGTGTACAAATGATATTATATGTAATATATGTAACTACCCATATCGGGTATGTGTATATATATATAATATGTATACGCAATTGCATACTTATAAGACTTGGTCAGCTTAATTTTTTGAAGGGGGGAGTGGAAACAAACCTTTTTCTACTGGGCATTCCCTTCTCTTCTGTACCAATGTCCAATCCCTTCCAAGAAGTCAACGATGCTTGGAAGCCAACGGATACAGGAATTTCCAACATCCCAAAACTGCAGCTGGGCATTGCCAGGAGAGTTTACGAGCTGAAAAGCAACTGCAATCCTTTGAGGCGGGGAAGGGGCCCGTTTTAGCTGGAAGTTTTGACCGAATATGTCAGATTGCCCACTTGTTGTCATGAGAAAGACTATGGGTGTCAAAAGCTAAACAACTAGTCAGGAGTCAAAAAAATATGTGACACAAATTCAATACAATGTCAAACTCATCCATGATTTCAGCACTTATATGACAGCATCATATCCATCTTCGGATTGTCAAAATGGTGTTTCCTCAGCCCGTTTTTCCATGGCAAACTCCATGCCCAACACTTTGACCAGGCGCAAGCAGAAGAGTTACGACAGCAGCAGAAACGTTCCGAGGACGCTGAAGTGCAGGTGCTAAATTTTCGACGTTTTACATGTCGTTTCTTCATGTTTCTTCTGCACTCAGAGGATGGATCCCTAATGATTTCTGGGAAATGGTTAGTCTTGAGTGACCAACATTTACTACGGATATCCCAAAGAAACTCCGGAAAAAACCCACCGGAAAACCAAAAAAACACGTGGTGAAAGACTCAACTGGCGAGTCTTTTTGAAGGTTCCCGTGAATTTTTTATGGAATTTCTTTTATGGAATTTCTTTGGGCTCGGTCCATTTCTCCAAAAAAAGATCATGGTGCTGAATCTTTGCAGAACACACGACTTTAGAGTTACACAGATTCCCAAAAAGTGTAGTTAGAACTTATAACATGTTTACAAACTCATGAATGTCAACTCGATGTTTACAATTTCGTTGTTCACTTGTGTTTTTTTTGTTTCCCTGCAACTTAGCTAAACTCAACTGTCCACATAGACATGGCATGGGTATATGCTGCATCGGAGCAGGGAGTACGGAGCCACAAAACAAAAAACACGTCATTGCCACAGGGCACTTTTTCTATAGTGACCTTTGATAGGCGGGTTCCCCAAAACCCGCAAAAAAAATGGTGGAATTACAAAAAATTGCCATCGTGAAATCCTGCCTTTAAATGGCCCAGTAGTTCAGGCTACGGAATTATAATGTCAATTGGCCAGCTTCCACGATTGAAAAGCAATACACTACAAGAGCTGGAGGTCTTCGTACTATAGCAGTGGGCCACGTTTGTTTGGGTTCCTAAGAAATTTTCAGTGCAGGCAAAAACTTTGAGAATGGAGATGGAGCAGGTGCACGGAGAAAAGTGGGTTTTTGCCCAGTGATTTGGTAGAGTTTCGTCAGGGAAACATGGAGCTACTACATCTTAGACTGGGTAGTCAGTTATACGGGAAATACACCATTCACACAGCTTTCGTATATGATATTGTTATTATCCTATCCCAACTGGTTGGCATGATTGATTTTGTCCATCAAAGAGTAGGAAGCGCCTCGTTAGATAGCTGGGATATTGTTTGCAAGAGTCACGATTTCCGGTACGCGGTACGCCATGACACGGCATTGAAAATCTTTTTGGCAGGGGAACTCCCTGTTTCGCTTTGGTGGATCACTATTTCGCGTTTCCTGAAGCATATGGGGTTATGTGCTAAGAAGTCCAGATGACGTACATAGATTCAGGATGATTCAGGCACCCCTGATGTTTGATGACATGTGTATGATGATTGTCAAGAATTGCATGTAAATATGCGTATACGCAACAGATCAGTAAATGTCAATCATACGCGGTATATGTACGTACATATTTATTAATATATGTATGTGTGTATATATATATAATTATATATACACATATTGGGATGCTCCCCTAAACACTAGCAGTCACCACCACTAGGGATCCCTATAAACCTTGATTTGCCACTGTTACTGGGAGGGAGCATCCCCAATATATTAAGATATGGTCACAGGTCTATATGTATATAAATGGGGGAATTCCACACGGACATGATACGCTACAACCAAGAGATATCAATCAAGGATATAAACGATGAACAAGTTGCTCCAGGATTCCTGGCAACCTGAAATCAACCATGTGACATGCCAAATACAGTGTAGGATGCCTCAAGCCTCCACCTCATGCAAACCGAAAGAAAGTCACTTTTCGAAATGATTTTTGTCAATAAGGTCGACATCCGAAGGTGTTTCAAAAAGTAAGGAAGCCTCCTAAGATCCGATGGACATCCTGGTGTGACAGCCTACTAGAAAATACATTGGAAGAGATTTGAAGAGATGTCTACGAAGTCAGAGTTTGGGCGATTTTGTAGAATGTTCATCCCTTCTGGGGCTGAAGATGTCTAGGATTTTCAAATAAAGTTTTGGTAGATGGTTGGCTTGTATGCACCCACTAGTACAAAGATGCTGAAGATATATAGAGATGCATAGTTTAAACTAAGTACAGTATAAAAGATGATGAGTCTTTGATTGAAGCGGATAATTCCTCGTATTCCTTCTTGGAAGGGTTAAGGAGTCCAGCCCGACCAGGAAGCCAGACGTTATCAGGAGGTGCCAATGGGGTTGGGTTTGGATGGTGGCATGTTGGTCCAATGGACAACTCTGAAGAAATTATTGGGGGATGGAAATCTCACAATTGAAGGGCCTTCAAGAAACCTCCGCAGCTGGAAATCGTTTCCGGTTGCTGTGGGTCTTTTTATCATATGTTTCATTCCGATGTGCCGATAAATTGTTGAAATCCATGGGTTTTTTGTTGGTGACATTTGGAAATGGGACCTGAACGGATGAAGTCTAGAAGACTGCCAGGGGTTGGCCAAACATCGTGCAGAAGGACAAGAAGAAGTGGCCAAACATGAACGTGAAATGAAGGCCGGCAGTTTTTAGCCCGGGGCATGAGTTTTTAGGCAAATCTTGCAGAATCCGCAAAGCTTCAGCAGTTGCGCTCCTTGGAAGACTTGCTGAGAGTTGACATCAAGTAGCTGGGACCGAAGAAAACCACGGAGTTTCCCAACACTTTTGTAGTCTGCCAAAGATCTCATGATTTTTTCGCTTGAGGAAACATGAGCCAGACTCCATTTGTGAACGTTCAGTTTGGTTGAGGTGCATCTCAAGTAGATCACTTTTCATGGCGGGAATAAGTAGATTCATCAAGTTTCTGTTGCGCCATTTGCAGTTCAAAGGTGGTCAAAACACCACTGCTGTTGTGTTTTACACAGCAGGTTATGCAACGCATTCCAACGCGAGCCACTTTTTTCTCAGGAATGTTGTAAAAAAGCTTCGAAATCCCCATGAATGTAGCTTGTGGTTTTTAATTGTTTCAATCATCTTCTATGTTCACTTCTATGTTGATATGGGTGTTTCCTCATATGGTTTTCCCATTTCACATCCCAAAATGTCCATCATAATTTAAAACCGGAAAACCCATGGAACCGTTGTTGGGGTTTCCCCGCCATTGTAGGGTTCACCCCCATATAACACCAACATATTGAATCAACATGGAAAACTCCAGCCATCAACATGGGAAGCCCGCTTTTTCACCCACCCTTTCCCCTATGGCCGTCCTGCAAACGCCAAAACCAGGCCATGGAGGAAAGGATTCAAGCCACGGAGTTGAGTAAGAAGGCCTTGGAGGTGTGCGGAAGAAGACGTTTTCGGTCGACGTTGTGGTTGTTACCTGGGTGGTGAAGTTCCCAACCCGTTGGGAACTTCAACTTGACTAATAGGAGTTGTTATATATATCATTATATATACAAGGATAAATGTTTGAAACAACTACATATGTAATTTAATTATATGTGTAGTTGTTTGAAATTTATCCTTGCAGGTGTTGATTCATATTTAATATCTTAATGTTTAACAGATTCAAGCCGGTTACACTTCCTGTACACTTTTATAAATTCTTGAAACCTGTCGTTTCGAAACTGGATGATGTTGGAAGGAAAAACGTCCCCAACGTGCCATGGAACATAGAGTCAAAGCGTTCTATATCACAGCCTTGAATTTTCCTTCCTCCTGACAAGTCTTTGTTGCATCGATTGGCATGACGCAACTCTGTTGACCTTCAATGTGTTTCAACGATGGTGAATACATTTTGAATGTATGTTGGAATCCCCCCGGATTGTTTTAATGGTTCAACTGTTTGAAGATAGTCACGTGTTTTAAAGTGACTTGTAGCATCAACTACTCTTACATGTTTGATCCATCCAGGACTGAGTTGATAACATGAAACTGTTTTCCCACTATAGTTCGTGAAAAAAAAACCTCTAGAAGTGAGTCATACTCCCCGTTACAAAACAAAATATGCAGGTAACTATCCAGTTTACCATCCCAACATATCCCAACGTTGGATCGGTTGGAAACCCGCAGAAGGTGCATCATGAGCAGCTTCTTCAGGCCCTCGGATTTTCTTGCGCGGGAGGGCACAGGCAACACAGGCAAGGCTATGACGGGGTAGAGGCACTTATGTAATCGATAAGTTATAAGTTGTCTGTTGACACTTGGGAATTACCCTCTCAATTCTTGGTTGTCCTTGTTAGTTTGTATGTTTGTTCGTTGTTTCGAGGTAGTGTTGAACCAATTATTGGGAAAGGTTTATATACAAACGGTTTGTTCTTTATGCGCATGTTGGGCACCGGAGTATTTTTTAAAGTAAAAATCATGGTGGTCTGCGTTTGGAAAGATAAATAAAACACGACAGAAACAGATGTTGTTTTTTTCAAACTCGGTGGGTCCCCAAACCTACGAAAATTTCTCAGGCCTCACGGGTTGGTGACTGTGGGGTACCCCTTGGAAAAGTAGCTGTATAACCAACATGTAACTACTAGATGTGATTATACACATATATATTGTATATATGTGTGTGTATAATCACATATACATATTACATATACGTATATATACATATATATATGGGTTGTATACAGGAATATGGCCGGATGTGTTGGGGAACAACTGCGAATTGGGTATTCTCCCCATTTGAAAAAGACACAACAGGAAAAGCTGGAGCACTTTCAAGAAAATGAAGAAGCGCACGAGCAGGCTGGATGTGAAAACCTGAGCTGTCCACACTTTTTCGGAACCCAAGATGATACCGTGTCGTCAAAGGCGGCTGTTTCGTTGGGCGTATGGACTTGGATATGGACACTGAAAATTCAGCATAGATTCATTTGTGACTGAGGGTGCTGCATGGTGACTAAAGGTGCTGAAAATGGGATGTGAGCCTTTCTTTAGTTCGCTGAATGTCCTCCCAGATCTTTGTGCTGAATCCCTTTTGGATGTGTGTGTGTGTGTTTTTTTTCACGGAGAGCCCGGTTTTTTTTGATGAGCCCTAGCATGATACGACCCGTTTTTTTGTTCATGTCAACCAGGCAACCCAATGGATGTTTGCGAAACACTTCGGGGTCAGTTGCCGGTTACACCCTGCAAAATTAACATGGAACCTAAAAGTCACCCAATTGGAAAAGAAAACCATCTTCCAAACCTCCATTGTTGTGTTCCATGTAAATAAACTCCGGGGTGTTACCTTCAGGGTGTTTTCTTGGGTGAGGTTTTTTACAAGCATTTAAACACCCATCATCCATCCTTCCGGGAACATACCTGTTGGATAGGTGAATTTGAATCGAGGTCCTGTGATGTGATAAATTCGAAGGATCGAAAGGAGTCCTCCGAAAGTTAACATGGAATCTAAAAATCGCTCCCAAAAAAAAGACAAATCCATCTTCCAAAAAAACATCATGTTCAGGGTCCAGATTGTTGATCTTCAGGGGTGTTTTTGGAATAATTCAACCTGAGTTATTTTATATATGATTTAGGGTAGCGATTAGCAGAGGGGTAGTGAATAAAGGGAGATGCCCTCCCAAAATGATTGGTAAAGAAAGTAGTCCAACTTCGGAGGGGTTTGCAATTTCCCTTCTTTTCCTTTCCCCTCATTTCCTTTGAGTTCCATTCACTTCCATCAATTTCCGTTCATGTAAGTTGAAAGATTCACCAGATCATACCAGATCCCAAAGAACAACAAAATGGTGTTCTTAATCAACCATTACTGTAGTTGAAAAAGTGTTCAATGATTAATCAAGCTCAATTCCCATCATTTTCCTTTCCTTGCATTTGTGTTGAAGCATTGCCCAAATCCCAAAACAAAAAACAAAGTTCTTATGCAACCATGGCTGTTACCCCACAGGAATTCAAAAAAAAGTGATTCCGTTAGCTTTTTGGCGTTTGTTTTTGTTGATTGTCGTTTCCTTTCATGTCCGAAAATCTCCGCTTAGTCCCCTTCATTTCCGGTTCCATTCATTAAGTTGAAACATTCCGCGAGTCCCAAAACAACGCGATGTTTTTCTTATTATATAAACCTTTAGTGTAGTTGAGAAAGTGTTGAAGTTAAGACTCAAATCAATTGGGCATTGGGCAAGGGGATATGCCGTGAGGAACTCAATAAAGTGCTTCATCAAGGGTTGTAAAACACAGTTTTTGTTGATCCAATTTGGCTTTATATTCTGAAAATCTACAGATGAAATTGCAATTGAAAGCATATAAACTGGATTGGCAGGGAAACTTTACATCAATTTGAAAGCTAGATAAATGCTCAAAAAGCAATCAGGAGGAAGTACCGAAGTCAAATAAAAAGGAAATGAAAGGAGGAACTCACGCGGAAGCAGCAGCCAGACAGCAAGCATCACTTAAGGCCAATGCATGGTCAATTATTACTTAAAAGTCGAAAAGACTTTAGTTACTACCCCTTGATTGTTTGGGGTGGATGGCTTTACACCAATCACTACTCAACATTGTATATACACCGAATTTGTACATCTATTATGGCATTGTATAGTCAATAGTCTGTACTTTATGGATATGTACTACATATTGTACTGAATCAATACCATCCAACCTCCAACCAGCTCCAGGCCAGAGATCAGCTCCTTTCGGAGAACGAGAAGTTGAGGGCACAACTCAAGAAGACGGAAAGTGAGTCCGGGAGAAACCCAGAAACCACGCAGGAATTGCTGTTGTGACGAAAGGTTTCCGGTGAAATTCGGGTGAATCAAAAGTATATATACTAAGAAAAATGCCCAAAGAATTTTTGACTGATTTGGTTTTAACATGGGATGGTTTTTAACAGATTGATAATTTGATCATTAGATGATGTTCTTGCCTCCAGCCCGTCAAAAACCATTGTTTTTACCATGTGCGTTAAGACATGACCAGATGTCAGACTCACAGCCAGATGCGCCTTAGTCTAGGCAAGAAGGTCGACGACAAAGTTGGCACTTGAAGGAGGTGCCGGGGAAACCGCGGTTCAAAAGAAACGGTGTTTTTGATGATTTCAATAAAATCCACCAACCCCAAATACCATGAGATTTGCGGGTTCCACCTTCTACCCACCCCCAAAAAAAAAAGAAAATCCCCCCAAAAAAAAGGTGCGGGTGAAAGAAAGCCCTGAAAACATGTTTGAAAGGGGGAAACCGTTAAGGATTGGTTGAAGTGGTGAAAAAAGATGAAAATGATCCCAAAAAATGGGCGACGCTTGCGGCTCCTTCTCCGAAGAAGCCTGCCAACATTGAAACTTGATGCCTTTATGCCTTGAATCAAATCAAGATTGACTGGGGGGGCAGGTGGCGGAGTTCCCCCAAAAGATCCGAAAGATTTGTTTGTATAGCATTGTACAGCTATCCTCTTAGCTGTTTCAGAGGATTTGCGAGTTTGACCAGATGAGTATTCAAAATGGAGCTTACTAAAGCACACACTACTGACCAATGACTGTTTTTTCAGGCGGTACGCTGTCGATTTTGCCAGATGACCAAATTGAAGAGCTGGGATAGCTCCTTTGCATCCTATCGCAGAGTCATGAAGGTACCAAAAAAAAAAAACAGATCGCTAACAAAGACAGTGATAGGATGACTGGAATGACCACCCCTCTCAACCTTCACCTTGGATCTGGATTCCCAGGGGGAATCCCACGGTGAAAACAAACCTTCATTTGCCACGATTGCAACCTCGAAAACTACCTTTTGGAACCCAAAAAAATGGAGGTTTGGTTCAGATGATTTTCAGCTTCCAGCCGGTTGGGGTGTTTCTGGGTTGTATAGATCCAACCTTCACCTATGCCATGCCATCCTTTCTGCATGCGAGCGGAACCAGGCGGAGTTGTTAAAGCAGGTGGAAGCATTGGCCATTAAGTTGGAGAACTTCACGGATGAATTGGCACATTGCAAGGCGTTTTTTTTGTTCAACTGGGGAATTTGGTGGAGACAGGTGTGTGTTTTTTTTTTTCGGTTGATTTTTAATGGTGACTCCCCCCTTTCAACCTTAGGTGTTTTGTAGAGATGCATTTTAAAATGGCCTGTTCTTTTCGGTTGAGAATTCCGGGTATTTTGACTGAACGTGTTCGAAGCCTTCTGTTTTCTTCAAATGGTGTTTGAAAGTTTGGAGATGTTGGAAGTGACTCTGACTTGGGAGTTTGTTTGTATAAACATGTATAAACGAAGTTTGTTCACAGTGCCCGCATAAATAGTTGAAAATAGACCACACTGGGAAAGACCATAGTCGTTGTGTTTTGATGCTGTTGATGCCAACTTGGAAGTATAGATGGCTGGAAACTAGTTGGATAAAGATAAAGTACTTGTCATTTGATACTGGATTGTAGCGCCATGCACCAATTGTTCTGGTGAAGGAGGCATTCCTACATTCACCCTGACCTTCCCAAGAATACTTACCCTGTAGGGTAGCTTTGTTTCAAATTGCGATGCGAGCTACGGGGGGGTTGACTTATAGGATGATGGACTGAGAGACTGACAGCGGTTACTGCAATCCAGAAATTGCAAGACCGATGCTGAGTGGTAAATACCACAGTGATTTTGCACACTCAAAATCTATACCTTATTTCAAACATGCGCCGGTCATTTCTTGATACACCCCCGAAAACCAACATACTGTAGACCCCCCAAGAAAATGGATGGTTTCCAATAAGAAGCTCCTTTTCCAGAAAACACCCCCATTTTCAGGTGCCCCAGCCGTCCGTTTTCGGAGGTTGTTTTTTTGTTCGGAAGATGCCAAGATGTCCAGGTCGCGCAGCAAGATTGCGAACGACGCTTGAAGGAAGCTCACAGCAGCTTGTCGTTTTTCAAGATTCGATGGTGGTGGAAATTGGTGGAGACCTGTGCTGACCCCGGGTTGTTCGTGGAGTTCGTGAAGACCAGGAAAAAGGCAGATGTTCCTGGAAAGTGATAAGGATATTTTCATGGTTTCCTTGGAAAAGAATTGCCACGAATTTCAAGCACCAACCAACCATTGGCTGATTAGACAATGGGTTTTCTTGAAGAATGGTGCACACCTGGCAGGTCCAAGATTCGCTATCATATATATATATATATGTATATATTTATATATATATAAACATTATGTTTCATAAACAAATGGATGGTATGGGATTGGTTAAATTTTTGTCGAACCATGGCCTGACTTGGCTTATTCTCATAACGCACAGTAAATGGAGTTGAATATTCCGCATGGGTGAGATTGCTGAAATGCCCATTTTTTTCGACAAGCTCTCAATGCTGATCCATTGAAATCCGTTTCATGTGAGGCACCCACGCTCAGAGGGAGGAACAATTCAAGGCCAGCGACCGGTGCTGTGGAGTTCAGGATCCAGGAATCCATTCAGGGTTATTTCAGGTTGGTTGAAATAGTTCACCCAGAGAGCAGCTTGGTTCAAGTTAAGTGAACATTTGCAAAAAGGCGGCTATGTTTTCTCGCATGGTTTTTGGAACAAAGCTCAACAGAACTGGAGGAGTTTCTTTCATATGGAAATTGCGTGTTTGGATGTGTTTGGCCTTGAAGCTTTGAATAGATATGATTCGATGATGTACTGGAAACTTTGGAGTTGGTCATAAAGGAAGTTGAGCCAATGGTGTTTCTGTGAATGTTGATAGTTGAGCCAATGGTGGGATTTGCACATCCTATCGATGTATATATATATATATATCGATATACATATATAATATATATACATATAACATGGGGGACTGGCGGGAGAGTAAAGGACCAACCCTCGCCAAGGTAACCATTGACTGAATGGCGGCACTAAAAATCCCAAAGGGCTTCCGTGGAGCAGTGCGTGCCACACCGTGCCACACGTGCCACACTCCATGATGGGAGAAAAACCCATGGGAAGCAGTTATTATGTGCTCTTCTTTGCCAAGGTAACCCTGGTGGTGGTGTGAAAATTGGGTACCAACCAAGCAATCAAAATGATACCCTCCAGGGAACTAACATATCCCCTAAAAATGGCATTTTGAAGATGATTGAATCCTTTTCCCGTTTGGTGGGATATGTTAATTCCCTGGAGGGTACCACACCTAGCTAACCCGATTTATGCACCAACCAATCCTTTGGTATGCGAGCCGTCCCAAGAAGCCGCTTGACTGCCACAACCCGCAACCAGACACAGCTCAGCAGCATCGATGATGCAGCGGCCAAGATGAAGTCACAGGTCGGGGAACGGAGGGGTAGGAAATGCAGGAAATGCCCCGCTTGTTGTTCTACAAGAGTAAAGTATGAACATTTCTATACATTTCTACAATCGGAATATGGACTATTATATACAGTTCTTTGAAAGAATCCTATAGCTATGAAGAGGATGTTCTTTACGGTAGTAGTTTCCATATATCTATCTACACAGAAAAAATATGACCCTTGCAAGGATTCTTTTTGAATTATAATACAGTATACGGAGTTCTATAATAAGAAAGGTTCCCTGACAAACCAACCCATATGTTGTTTGCGGATAGAGGTTAATATTTCCTAGCTGCACTGGATAGCCAATGCTCTGAACAGTACAACACTGAGCCTGCCAATAGAAATACCTGTCATCAGGTGTGAATTAATCGAACCACGGGAAGTACGAGACGCTGTGGTTGCGTCCAACATGTATTTCTCATGTTTGCCCTGGAAGATAAAACCCTTGACAAGTAGTTTTTTCAACCTCGCCCGCAATCACTATACTTTAGAATGTTTAGTACAAGTTCATGACACAACGTGAAACAATAAAAGCGAAGCTCATGTACGATAAACTTGGCGTGTCTTGGCAACGTTAAATCTTCCCGGAATGCTTAAGATCCTATTTATTTTCCCCCATCCTAAACCAACTACATAAATCCCTCTCCTATCAAGTGTTTGTTCAGAAAAGTGTTCTTGCATGGTTTCTTGTTGATAGTTTGTTGCTGAAATCCGACTGAATGGCTAACCAGCTGATATAGTCGGTAGATGTGGATAGTCTACCCCATGCTTATCCCATAGTTTTTCAAGGTTTCATTCGTTTCATATCTCTTACAACATTTCGGTGGATTGTGGAAGGTATCGAAGCTGGAAAGTGAAAGGCAAGAACAGGCGAGGAGAGTGCTCCAAAGACTCCACAGTACGACTATGGAATTGTGGTGCCCCCTCCAGAAAGAAAGATAAAACCCCAAGCCCATCAAAATTGTGGACATGTTCTGAATTGTGCGTATCTTGGACCTCCCCCACTAGTGATTTAGTATCCTCTGAGAGAATCTGACCTTTTAAGCGAAGATGAAAGAGTATTTGACCCAGAAATGGCAAGATCTGTATGTGTTTTCAATCGATGCCCAAAATTCAATTTCGCGGGTGAGATTTGCTGTGATGGACGTGAAAGTTATCTTGCAAGAAAAGATATGTAACACAAAAGCAAGAATGGGACTGTTTGCTTCACCAGGATCAAGCAACCTCTTTTTTTTTGGAGGGTCTTCATCTGGAAACATCTCTAAACACTGTTGCGGTCCCTCCTTATTTTTCCCGGTCTTTGAAACTCCGAATAAATAGTCTCAGAGGCCATTTTCTATCCCATCCAGCAGCAGGCACGCTTGGCCGAAGACAATGGGCAAAAGCTGCGCACCTGTGATGCTTGGCAGCAAACCCCCTTTGATATCCTTTGATATATTGGGGTGATGTTTGGGCGGCTGGTTTCATTGAGCCATGAAGCAACATAAAATGTTGGTTGGGGGAATTATCTTGGCTTATAAGCTCAGCTAAAAGTGAACTGCAACTTGCAAAACACCGGCAAAAACTGGTATTTGACACGTATTTTGTCGATGTACCGATTGGTTGAATACTTAAACGTTAGTGCTTTTAAACGTTTATACTGTAACTGTTACCTTCCATGGACCTCAGATTCGACTTCAGAAAAGTCGAGTCAACGGTCCTATCCGTTGGCAATGCGGCTTAGGAAGCGCATTGCCAAGATTTGAAAGACGAGGTGCTCCATATGAGTTCCAGGTGCCTTAAAAAAAACACCGATTGGGCGGTGGCGAAAACGGGGGGAGAAAACAAGAATAAGTATAAAAAGCAATATGAAATCTTAGCAGAGAGATAGAAAGAGATCATGATTTGGTATATAATCTATGTACATGATTCATGTAGATATAGACTGTTTAGGTGTTAGAAGTATATATAAAATGGCAAGGGAAAGTCATAATCATACCCAATAGAAAGCCGCAAATTCGAACAGGTACGATTCCATACATTGGCACGTCCACCAACTGGGAGGGTAGCCGTGGTCAAAGTATACGCATGTGACATAATTATCATGCAACCTGTCAGGAACCCTGCTGTGAAACAGCTGAAACTATATTCACATGGACACGCAAAGCCCTAAAGGTACAAAGAAATCATCATCATCATCCCATCCATCATGTGATCTCCAAGTTGTTTGGTCACCGTTGGTTGTTGAGCATCATTGCAACAAACAGTCGTGCATTCCATTCCATTCCATGATGTGAGTTTCGATGGTTTTTCACCACAACACTTTTGGAGGCAACCAAGATCGGTTTAGTTCTTTTGGGATGGATGCAGGCAAGAGCAGGAACGGCGTGAGTGGCGGAAACAGCTCGATGAGGCCGAAACGCTTGGGGTTCGTTTTTTTAGAAAGAACATGGGCATGGGTTAATACTAATACAGTATAGTTGCAATTTGATTACACAAATATGATAATATATATGCATGCATGCATACATGCATTCATGCATTCATGCATACATACATACGTACGTACATGGCATTGCGTTACATTACATTACATTACATTACATTGATGACTACATACCCACCTGCCTAAATACCATGCATTACTCCATCCTTCACCCATGATACCCTTCACCCTTCAAGCAGGCGCAAGCAGCATTGGAGTCCGCAGAACAGACCTGCACACAGAGGCCTTCATGTGAAAGGGAACATGAAACAGCATCAACAGCTCCACAGAATCGCCAGATTCCTGCATACACCTTCCCAATCATGATTTGACTTAAAGATAGATTCATCAAAAGAGCAGTTTCCTTTCAAACAGCAGCTACTTTCAAGTGAATTTTCCAGTAAGTGGTGATTTTTGGCAACCAAACAGTCCACTTGTGGAGAGAATGGATTGGAAGACAACGATTTCCATTTGGATCCATTTGGAATGGTGCAACCCATTAGTTTCAAGGAGTTTCTAATATTTTTCACAAGGCGGAGATAAAAGACTTCACTCCAATTAACCTGGATTGGTGTGTACAACGGCCTTCGATGACTTCCCTCCAAGAACAGCCCAGAATCCTTACTTCAACTTGGTGATGTATCATCAGATCAACGAATCAAGCTTACCCAGCTTGAAGAAAGGTCCTTTAATAGCCTAAGGACTGCATCCGGAAACCCCAGTCAACGGTGTTCTCGGAGTTGTAGATACAAGCCTGAGATTTGATAGAAAATTCTTCCTTCCCTACAGGTCAACCTTGTTCCGAAACGGGCCTGAACAAAAATGTGCTACAAAAAGTTGCACCATTTTTTGTTGATATCGTCATTGGGAAACGCCCCAAAGTTGGGGTCCCTGACTTGGGACCCCGTCAAAGGCATTCCCGGGTCGACGAGTTGATTCGTTGATCAGTTTTTTCGATCACATCTTCCACCAGGTTGTTCAGTGAGTTCACGCGGACCAAAGTTGTGGTTTTTTTTGAAGGTGGAGATTTTGATGATTTTTGTTGGGGGTATTTTTCAAAGCTAAATCCCTAACCGATAGGATCCATGGGGCTGCAATATTTGCCTACATTTATCATAAAAATCAACCGTTCATGTAGGTAAATATTCCAGTCCCATGGGCCTTATGGGTAAGGAAATATCGAAAAATCTCTGGATAGGTTGCAGGCAATGGCTGAAGATCATAAGAAGTCGGAACCGCCAAGGGGGAGATGCTGATGGGTCGAGTTTTTCTAGCTGGTGGTTTCAAACATGTTTTAGAGCGACGGACCCGCACTTAGAATATTCAGGTATCCCCCAATCCCGGTACAAAAAATAGCCGACTAACAATCCACCGCACTTAGAATATTCAAAAACACTGCACTTAGAATATTAGCACTTAGAATATTCCAAGTCTGCAAAGAAGATTTGCGTATATATAGAAACTAGTTTTCAAAACACTTGTTTGGGGGCTTTCAGATTGTACTGTGAAAGACCTCCAAGTATATATGGTGTTCCTCACCTTACAATGTCATCAAATCAAATTTATTTGGCTATACAGGGGAAAGAAAAACAACACCTTTTTCTCATGTAGACTTTCATCATTTCATGTCAAAAGCTCACAGGCGGTTCTTAATGTAGGGTTCTAGGTGTTTGTCCGTCACTATAGATAGGTGGATAGAAAGATGGCAGATAGTTTTCACGGATAATATATACATATTTTCTTCTGCTGTGAGACTCCTTTCGGGAAACATCACGCACGGTTGAAAAAACAGAAAATGTCCGGAAACATGTTCTTATACAGTCCTTTTCTTCCATATGTGAAAATTTACCGCACTGAGAATATTCCGGGGGCCAGAGCTTCACATCAGTCGGAATCCATGACACCACTTCTGATGGGGAATTAAAGAGGCAAGAAGTGTAGGAGCACGTAGATTAGTCATGACATGTCATGACAAGTTTTATGAGGCAGAAATAGATTGATCATTCGTGACGTTCATCACCTAGAACTCCGCTTGATTTATCTATCTACATACCTGCCATCAAGGATTGTTTTCGCACTTGGGTACTGTAGAAGATCTCCCTAGAACTGCCGGTATTCCAAACGTGGGTTCTAAGTATTGCCCGTCACAAATGATCTATATATATTTTTTATCTTCAAAAAACGAGTCATGACTAATCTACGTGTTCCTACACTGCATGTCCCTCTACTTCCCCATCACGCGTGAAAACATGTATTCTGACCGATGCGAAGCTCTGGCCCCCGGAATATTCTAAGTGCGGTATATTTTCACATATGGAAAAAAGAACTGTACAAGAAAATGTTGCCGGACAATCTTTTTTTGAAAAACAACGTTTTGTGATGTTTTGGTGAAAAGGGGTCCAGCAACAGAAAAGATGTAAACACATTCTGTGTAAACCACAGCCAGTACCTTGCTATCTATCTATCCATCTGTCTATCTATCTATCTATCTATCTGTCGGTTTGGTGTTTCTATTCATCTTTGAATTATCTATCTATCTGTTCATTGATTTTTTTATCTGTTTGTCGTTCTACTGAACTTCTTTGATTCATCTATCTACACACCTGATATCAAAGATGTCTTTCTTGCACATAGATAGAAAGCCTCCCCAGAATTACCGGTCTTACAAGCCGGGTTCTAAGTTATCGTGCGTCAGGAATGATCTTTCCATTTTTCTATCTTCCAAAAAACTGATCATGACTAATCTACGTGTTTCTGCACTGGCTGTTCCTTTTATTTCCAGCACACGTGAAAACATGTATTCTGACCGATGTGGCCCTCTGACCCCGGGAATATTCTAAGTGAGATGTATTTGTACATATGGAATAAAGGGGACTGTATAAGAACATGTTGCCGGACATTCGTTTTTTTTTCGAGAACGCCCTTTTGTGATGCTTTGGTGAGAGGGGCCCCACAAAAGAAAAACTATAAACATAGTCTTGTACACCACCTACCCTGCTATCTACCTATCGATCTATCTATCTATTTTTTTTTCTGTATACTCTATCTAACTATCTATCTATTGAACTTTTTGGGTTTTTGATTCTGCATACCTTCTATCAAAGATGTTTTTCTTGGACTTAGAAAGTCTCCCGAGAACTACCGGTAGTACAAGCGGAGTTCTAAGTGATTGTCCGTCAGGAATGATCTATCGATTTTTCTTTCTTCCAAAAAGCTAGTCATGACTGACCTATGTGTCCTACAGTACGTGTCCCTCCAATTCCCCATCACAAGTGGTAACATGAACCCGACCGATGTGAAGCTCTGGACCCCGGAATATTCTAAGTGCGGTATATTTTCACATATGGAAGAAAAAGGCTGTATAAGAAAATGTTGCCGGTTTTGTGATGTTTTGACATGGAAAGGAGTCCCACAACAGAAAACATATCAACGAATTCTGTGAAAACCACCTGCTATTTATCTATCCATCTATCTATCTATCTATCTATCTATCTACCTGTCTGTCTGTCTGTCTGTCCGTCTGTCCGTTTGTCCGTCTGTCCGTCTGTCCGTCTGTCCGTCTGTCCGTCTGTCCGTCTGTCCGTCTGTCTGTCTGTCTGTCTGTCTGTCTGTCTGTTTGCCTGCACGCCTGTCTGTCTGTTTGCCTGCACGCCTGTCTGTCTGCCTGCCTGTCTGTCTAGTCATCCTTCTTACTATCTATCCAGATTTTTTTTGATTTGTCTATGTATCTGTCTATCTATCGATCTGTCTACCTATTGCTTTTCGTTTTTTTTTAGGGATTGATCTACCTGCGTACCGTCTATCAATGAGTTTCTCTTGCACTTAGATAGAAATTTTCCCCAGAAATACTGGTACTACAAGCGGGTTCTTTAGGTAATTGTCCGTTATGATTGATCTTTTCTTCTCCTTAAAACACTAGTCAGGACTCATCTACGTGTCCTACACTACGTGTCTCTCTAACTCCCCATCACCGCACGTGAAAACTTGTATTCTGACCGATGTGAAGCTCTGGCCCCCGGAATGTTCTAAGAGCGGGATGTTTTCACATATGAAAGAAAAATGTAAAGAAGATGTTGCCGGACACTCTTCTTTGAAAAAACAACGTTTTGTGATGTTTCAAAGTCAAAAGGGGTCCCACGACAGAAACATTATAAACACATTCTGTGAAAACCACCTACTATCTATCTATCTATCTATCTGTCTGTCTGTCTGTCTGTCTATCTATCTATCTATCTATCTATCTTTCTATCTATCTATCTTTTGAACTTCATAGATTGATATATGTAAATACCTACCATAGCGGATTTTCTTGCACTTAGGTAGAAATTATCCGCGCAACTACCGGTATTACAAGCGGGGCTCCAATGGTGGCTGTCACGAATGATCTCTGTTTCTATCTTCCCTTCTATCTTCCAAAAAGCTTGTCATGACTAATCTAGGTAGTCCTACGCTACGTGTCCTTCTAATTCCCCATCACAACTGATGACACGTATCCTGGCCGATGTGAAGCTCTATACATTTTTACATTCGGGAGCAAGGGGCCGTAAAAGAACATGCTGCCGGACATTTTTTTTTTTGGAGAACCGTTTGGCGTTGCTGACTGAAAAAGGGTCCAACGACAGAAAAGTATAAACATATTCTGTGTAAACCACCTACCCTGCAATCTATCTATTTTGATTATTTAGCTTTTGAACTTCTTTGATTCATCTAGCATATGCATACCTACCATCAAGGATTTTTTTCGCACGTAGATAGCAATTATCCGGGGTTCTAAGGTATTGTCCGTCAGGAATGATCTATCTTTTTTCGACCTTCCAAAAAACTTGTCAAGACTAAGCTAGGTAGTCACACACTACCTGTTCCTTTAATTTCCCATGACAAGTGATAACATATATTCCCACCGGTGTGACATTCTGGCCGCTGAAAGATTCTATGCACGATACATTTTCACACACGGGAGACAGGGGGTGTATAAGAACATGTTGCCGGACATGTTTTTTAAAGAAAGTCGTTTTGTGCTGTTTTGGTGAAAGGGGGGCCCACAGCAGAAAGAACATGTGTATATGTAATCATATGTATTCTGTGAAAAGTATCTACTATCTCTCTATCCACCCATCTTAAGTGACGGAGAAACACATATATAGAACTCTGTTTCCGAAAATTCAATCATACATTCATACATTATGAACTCCCTGTGGTTGTCTGGTATCACGTAAATGTAGAGGTATTGTTGAAACCAAGCATCAAATCATTGATGAATTTCTACGTGAGAAAAAACAATCTTTTTTGAAACATTTACCATTTGAAGACTATATGTGTATAT
Source organism: Breviolum minutum Mf 1.05b.01 (assembly GCA_000507305.1). Taxonomy (NCBI): domain Eukaryota; class Dinophyceae; order Suessiales; family Symbiodiniaceae; genus Breviolum; species Breviolum minutum. The sequence goes on from DF242536.1 coordinate 23,762, forward strand.
GTAAGTCTTTTTCAATAATTTGCAAGCCCCAAACTAATGCTTGGAAACAAGACCAGGTCACACTGTTTAACTATTCTTGTGTGGTGTTGTCTCTGGATTTGTTGGAGGTCTAAAGCATCGAGTATAGAGATCCAATATTTTTTTGATTTAATTAGACTCCATTCAGGGCATATTAGAAAGATGTCTAGCAACATTTTCCCTACGATCACCGTTAACATTTTGTTATGCAGTCCTTTTCTTCGATATGTGAAAATATACCGCGCTTAGAATATTCCAGGGGTCAGAGCTTCACATCGGTCAAAATACATGTTACTACTTGTGATGGGGAGTTATAGGGGCAGGTAGTGTAGGGACAGGTAGATTTGTCATGACCCTTTTGTGAAGATTTCTGGATAGTTCCAGCGGCAGTTGTTCATCTGATAGGTAGAATGGTTTTCCTGCAAGGTTCTGTGGATAGATAGTAGTATATAGGGATTCCTTATCATTGGCTTGTAGCGGGTGGCATTGTTCGGGGTGACCATGCAACTATCGCTGCACAACATAGGGAGAAAAGTCTTTGCTATGGCCCGGATGAACTGGGATACAATCTCATCGCCTTTTCCCAAAAGAAGCATTTATAGCATTTATATTGGTGATGTTATTTTCTGGTTTTTTTTCTTTGTATTTATACCCCGCTGAATTTCCAAGCGAGATAAGACGGTGAAACATTAATATTCTAAGTGCGGTATTTTTGCAAAAAAACTGTGGGTTTTTACGCATTTCTGGTAGACCGGGGGCAGAAAATATTCTAAGTGCGGTGTATTTTGGAGTGGTGGAATATTCTAAGTGCAGTGTTTTCGGGTATTCTAAGTGCAGTCGGGTCTGACATATATTTTTTTGAATATTCTAAGTGCGGGTCCGTCGCAATATGTTCACCCCTACTTGGGGAAATGATCCAATTTGACGAGCATATTTGTTTAAAATTGGTTGGTTCAACCACCAACTAGTTTTTTGTTGAAGGTTGGTGCGGCAACAAATTCGAATGGAAAAAGATGGAAATGTCTCCTGGATATTTTTTGTCATCTACACAATTCCAGCTACACGACGCATATTCAAAGATGTTTGAATATGGGCGTCCATCAAAAGGCAAGCAATATTGACCACATGAAACACCTGAACTCTTCCAACAGTAGTTAGATTGTTGATTTTGTTTGATTGATAGTTGTATCTTGCTATCCAATCAAATTCTGAAGCACCAGGCCCCAAAACGGGAGTAATACATGGTAGTTGAGATCACATGTTTGTTTTCGCCCAAAATGATCTAACGTTTCAGGTGGTTTTGTTTGAACCCCTAAGAAACTGACAAGGCTAGTAGTTTCCTCCAAATGCCTCGTGGCTCCCTGGTGTTATTTTCCTGGTTGATTTCAATCCCACCCACGAGGCAACTTCAAACGTTGAACAGCAAGCAGAAGCGATCCTTATCCAAGGTGGAAAATCAACGGACCAACGTTGGTGATATTTGTTGATGGTGTTTCAATGTGGCTGATTACCACAGGGGATAATGAGATAAACATGGATAACCTGCCAACCTCAACTGCAAATGAACATTGTCAGGTTTCCGGCTGTTGATTGTTTGAGAAGATAGGAGGGTCTATCTCAAAATTCATGCTGACCACCAAAAAAGACACAACATCATGCAACATGCAATTTGGATTCCTCTCCTAACATCATCTAAAAGCATCTAAAGTCCTTATGTGTGATGGTTTTAAAACTCGTGTTGTTTTTTTCTAACTCTACAACGACCCTGGGGATGGATTCTTGTTGGTTTTGGTATGTTTTGCCTCTGTGAACATGGGCGAGGCAGATCTGCGGTAACTTAAAATGGCGGTTTAGGAAGTGGAAAATAGCACTGAATTTGAAAGGTAGCTGCTATTGGGGCCTATTGGGGGGCCCATTTTTCATTGGAGGAAGGGTAAACTGACAGGAACTTAAGGATTCAAAGGTCAACATAATTTCTATGATGAAATTGTGTTAGTGTCTTCCAGCACGGAGAGGTTTTTTTGAGGTCCACCAAGAAATGACAAGACAGGTATCAATTCAAACTGCTAATTAACCCCAACCCGAACTACAAAAGAGCTGTACCCGCACCAGCAAAACCATCTACTTATGTCCCGATTTTTGTTGCCAGATGTCACCAGGCCAAAGCTCAGCTTCAGGAGAGGCATGGAAAATGTAAAGATTTGACCAAACATGTGTGGTGGCCCAGTCACCAAGAGGTGGAATTTTCCAAGGGCTTAGTTCTTGGGGGGAGAAAGGTGAAAAAACAATCAACCTTTTGTGCTTTTGTGTGTTTTGTATGACTCTACCAAGTCCAACCCTGTACAATAGTGGACTTTGATTTCTAGAAATCCTCTTGACATTTCAGGATGACTTCAGATTCAAACTTCTCAAATGAGTGAAAAACAAACCGTCCTTTCAGGTGGCTCAACTTCAATCGGAGAAAGCTGTTGCCGTGCGCGTGTGCCATGGCGCCCGAGTTGATTGGAGGATTCTGAAGGTGATCACGTGATCACTTTTCCTAAAAGGTATGGTAGTTGAGATGGACCATGTGCTAAAACCCAAAGTTACCACCCAAGTTCCAGCTTGAGAACCAGGAGTAAAAGATACTATTTGGAGCTTATTGTTGAACCATTTGCAATCCGTTTGCATAGTTGTCACCCTTTTGACATAGTCTAGCTGGCACTGCATTTTGTTGTTTTCGTGACTACTTGGTTTGCGCACGGTTTTACTACAAAATACTGCACATCATTCGTTGTTCCACCGCCTTGTTCTGTTTGCCGCTTTGAAAATGCATCCCATGTGTGGATATATACTGTAATATGTATATATATATACACGTTTATGTGTAAGATTGATGCTTTTTGGACAAGTGGGAAGTGGGAAGGATGTTATTCAGGGCTACCAATTGTACCAACCCACCGCTTTTCATTCAAGGTCGGTCCCAGTGAAGTTTGTTTCACTTGCACAAACCATCAAAAAAACCTATAAGTTTGGGATTTGACACTTAACAAGATCATTTTGACTTATATAAATCTATTCAACATGACATCCCTGAAAGTCATTGCGGTTGGCCTTCTTTGGAATTTGTTTTCCTTCCAGGTGCGAAGAAAACAAACGTTTCTACGAATTGCGCTTGGCCGAGCATGTGGGGGGAACCTGGGGAACCTGCGAAGATCACATTGATCACATCCCATGAATGAAAACAAACCCGAAGGGGGTGGGTACTTTTGAACATCATTGATGGTTGGATTGACAAAAAATCTGTGAAGAATCAAGAATTTCAATATATTCAATCAAAACTTCACTGTGTCCGACCTTTGCGTGATTCGGGGTTCGGGTTTATTGATGCTGTTTAGTGGTTGTAAAGCTTAGTAGAAGGGTATTAAGCTTGTTGACCCTGGAAACTTCTGGCACAGAGTTAAGGCTACCTTGAGCCACCAACTCAGGGGGAGTTCAGGGTTCAATCTAATTTGGCCTGGATATGTAATTTCATGTCGCTTTTCATGTTTTTTTCCCAGTTGGTAGGTGTATGTTTGATGTCTAAGATGTAGATGTATCTGGTTGCTACCATCCCATCTTTGGATGCGCAGTTTCGGCCCCCCAAAACCGAACTGCCAAAGATATTGGTTGAGATTGCTTTTAGCGGCTCAGAATGCTCAAAAGGGAAGCTGATGCAAATTGGAGGATAGAATTCTTGTATCACAATGTCACATATACAATTACAATATTGCATATACATGCATATACTATATGTAGTCCCGGGTAAACATTGTTAACCGGGATATCCCAAGATATCTCTGAATTGGCTTTGTCTTTTCTTTCTAAGGACCCAAGGTGTTAATTCCTGCTCTGAAGGCAGATTCACAGTGGTCTATTGAGTCTAGTGTAATTTGGTTGGATTGGAACAACCCTGTGATTTGAGCACCCTTACTACATGTGATGAATGAGAAGTCCACAAGCTCTACCGAAAATGAAGGATTACATATATATGATATATGTATATAGTGCATTCAGGCTGCTTAATCATTACAACTATTCCAACATGTTTTCCAAATCGTAGTATATAAAAGTAATCAGATTTTCAAGACAATGCAAAACCAAGACATTTTCGGATTCGCAACCCGAGGCGGCCGTTGCCAGTTCGCCTGGAATCTCAGAAAAATGGATTTTCCGCCAGTTGGAGTAAGGGATGGGAAAGGAGGGTGATCACAGATTCACACCCCCCTTAACAGTTTTAAAGATATATGAAGGATGCGGAAGGTGTGAATCCTAAGTACCAGGTTTTTTGTTGTTTTTCTCTTCAGATATTTGTTACAGAGGATTTCATCTGGATTTTCCATGACAACTTGGGAACTGGGAAGTTCCCCAACTCTCAGGCCCACCAGGGTCCAGAGGTCCTGGAGAACTTTTGTATTTAAAATGCAAAAAAAAGCAGATCTAGATTTTAGATGGGGTTCGTTAGAAGGTAGGTAACCCCTAAAACTTCAGGATGCATTTCCTTCATTCCTTCCTAGATGATCCATTTCCAGCAGCTGGTGGATTGCAATGGAAATTTGCGAAGTGCTGAGGCCTCGTAGATGGCGTGGGGGAGCACAGGAACCGCAGAGGTCCATATGTCCCCTCCTTCCCAAACGAAACCTGGAAGATGATGTTCCTAAAGAATAGGTGGGAGATACCTTTGTTTTGGTTGGAGGGCTAGAATATTGGGTTTATATAATTTGTATATATATATATATATACATATATATATATATATGTTTATATAGTTTCTGGTTCCCTTTGAAAAAAAAACAAATTCTGCAACCTTTGTCAGAAATTGATTGGTCCCACAATATATATTTAATATGTGTAAACCAGTTTTGATGTCATTTTCCACAGGCTTTGGATGTTCAATTGTGAAGGATATATATATATGTTATATATATATATATTGCCACAATGGATTATATCTAATGACAAGGTTTCGATATGGGTTTTTCCAAAAATAGGGGGGTTTCCCCCAAAATGGATGGTGAAAATAATGGAAAACCCTATTAATCCATGGATGATTTGGGGGGATGTTTCCCACTATTTTTCGAAAAAAGCCATATACCAATATGAAAGATGTTGAAAGATGATACAATGATGGTATCTGATTGTCCCATGCTCATTCCCCACCTGTCAGGTGAGGGTTGTTAGATTTATGTCACAAACTGTTGGTTTCAATTTTGATCCATCAAACTGGGGGAATTTTTCAAAAAAGTCGCTTCCGGCGCCTCAAGGATCCACCTTGGGAGGGAGAGTTGTTTTTTTTCGGATCCAACTAACAGCGGGGGGGAAGCCGGCTGGATGCATCATTGCATCATTGCGTTTTTCAAAGATAAAGATCAAGAAATGGCTACACTCCCCTAAAAACTAACATGTCTCCTGAAAATTGATGGTTGGTTCAGATGTATTTCCTATTGAAGTAGTCCCTTTTTAGGGGACATATTAGTTTTCCAGGGTGTAAACAATTCAATTCAAAGGAGAATTGCGGGGCGATTCAACTGATTTTCATAAATCTAGCCTGTCATTCATGTTGGATTGCCCTTTTTTTGTTTGAAATCTGTCTTCCCCAAACCAATGGCCATGGAAAGTTATTGATGTTTTTCGTCATAGCCCAGTGACAAAACCGGGGGAGTCATTTGGAGCTATCCGATCCGTGTGTGTGAAGCTCCATCCATACCTGAAAGGCTTGACCACCAACCTGTGGTACCCACCATACAAAAAAAAAGCATGTGGATCTTGGGGGCAAGGGACATTGTAGAAGCTAGATCTCGTCGCCCTGTGAGGATGTGTTGTTCTTATTTTGTTGTTAAGGATCAACAAATCCAACTCCATGACACCCTTTTTGTCCGTCGTTCCGAAGTTCCATCTTCCCACCAAAGGTGATGCGAGTCCCGAAATGTCCGGTATACTCAGAGCATGGTAGCAGTTGGACCTTGGTTTCGGTGGCCTGGTTGGATCAAGACCTTTGGAAAAACCTTGTAATGGATGGCTTCTTTAAAAGGGAAAGTTTGTTTAGTTTGTTTATACTCATGACATTTTATGACTGATTTTCATTGGGTGATGTCCTGGGGATGAAAATCACTATGAGTTTTCCAGGTCATTTGAGTTCTCACATGGCTACATCTTGCAAGGCGCGACCTGGCAGACCGCCACGATGAGCACGAGAGACAGCTGCGTTTGCTGCGGGGCGAATGAGGTCACTTGTCACTGTAGGTGGGGGAGCATTCCACTACATCATACTGTTGATGGAAGAAATCCTGCACCACCTGGGATGTATAAAACCTTGCAAACCATGGGATAAACTACCCAGCAACTGGTGCAGGATTTCTTCCATCAACACTAGTACATCTGTCTATATAGATGATCTTTATATTTTTAAAGGGGAATCCTTTCAAAGAGGACGACCTTTCAGATGTTTGAAAAAACCACTTAGACTGGTTTTTTGCAACGAAAAAGTAGAGTTTTTTATGTTTTTTTTCAGGTTTGGAAAAAAAATCCTGACAGTTCATGATTTTCATGGAGGAGCTCGGAACTCGTGCTCCCGAAACCTTTTTTTTTCTTTGAAATCACCAGAATCTGGGTGAACTCTATAGAGATGTCATTGGGTCCGTTACCTTTGTTGGAATTCTGACCCCGAAAATGCCCTGATGAATCATGAAAATGGGATGAATTCGGAGCTTGGCTAAATGATGGAAGATGGCACCAGTTTGCTTGTGCGAAACTTTTCTTTGGAGAAAAAAGCGAATAGGATTTTGAAGTGTGCCCCTATTTATGAGGGGGTACATAAATGTACAACATCAGAAAAACATGTTCCAAGTGTCGCGAAAGCCCCACACGCCGCTGGAAACACTCTGGGATTGATGGGATTATCTACTTAGGGGAGGGGATGCAGATCCAGCTGCATGCATTTCCTTCTATTTAACATTGAAGATTCATGGAAAGAAAATTAGGAAAACTCCAACCCTACTGCCTGGAGTGGTCACCTGATGCTCAGGTTGCAAGGAAGTTCTTTGAATTGTGATGAATCGTGCATGTGCATTGGTGAGTTTATGATTATTTTCCACAGTTTCGCGCCAAAATGATGTCAAACTCATATCATGAATGAACGTGTATCCTCATTGCCTGCGTGTTTTTGAGCGAATCCATTGCTTTTGTTCAAATGGTGCAAACGTGGAAAAGACGATACGTCATGTGCAAGCGACTTTTTGACTGCATTGCGACTCGAGCTCGGCTCATGATATTTGAAAGGTTTCAGGGAAGAAACTGAACCACCATTGTATGTATATATACTGTATATATATATATGTATAGACCAGTGGCAATCCAACAGCATAAACACGATGGAACAAAAGCAAGTTGACATGCGAGAAGTATGTTGTGACATCAACCAACCTCACAAAAAGGAGTTACACTGGGGGAAAGCAACTTAGGGTGTTATAGTGGCTTATAATTTACCATATCATATGTATACAGAGTTGGACCAGATAAGATCATTGCATTCCATTTCTTGGTCAACCTGATCCTACTAGTAGTAATAAACATGAGGTTTTGGCTTCACCCCAAACAAAACGTTAAACATTGCTCCTTTCAAAACTTCACTTCATAAATTAAGTCATTTTCCAAGGTCACATTCTTGATTTTTAGGGCCGGTGAATTCTGGCTGGTCCGATGTTACATGATGGTTCTTAACACTCAGATTCTCGACTATTTTGGATATGTTTAAAGTTTTTTTTGCTAATTGATATAACATGATATAACCAAACAATGAAAAAGCAGGATCAGTGGTGGAGGAATCATGCAACAGTTGAGACCTGATAGTTCATGAAAAATCTGTTTTGGGTTTTTGTTGTTCACCATCCCAGGCAGGTGGTGTAGAATTTCCAACTAAACAGTATCGCGTTTCTCGCTTCGCGTCGCACGAGATCGATTAGAAAATTCATATTGATCCGCCCGACTGTGGAAAGTTGACATGGTCGTGGTGGAAGGATAGTTAATGGGTGGAGAAAAGAAAGGTGCGAAACGTGGGATTGAAATCTCTTTCGGTCACTTTTTATGTGGCAAAATTGATGTTGAAGATGCGGGTGATATAAGGTGATGTTTGTTGACCTTGTTTACAGTTCGCGTTTGGATGTGGTGCCATTGAATGGGGCACAACAGGATGGTGGTATCCCGGTATACCCTACATCCTTTTTGTTTTCCTTAATGGTGACCTCCAATTGGGATATTGTTGATGGAAAAAATCAGGCAAAGCAATTGACATGGAGAATCTCCAATCTTTGCTACTGCTGTTACGGTTTGATAAATACAGACAACTAAGCAATGAAAAGAAACCAAAAATTTGTTTAGGGTATTTTTGGGGGATGAAATGATACTGCCCAGTTATGTGCGGATCATAAGCAATTATAAGGATCCCTATGACAACCGGTATGATGGAAAGTAAGAGGTGTTTTTTTTCATAACAGTATCTAAGTTGGATGAAGATCTGTCAAGGTTGTAACTTTTTCAAGAAATTTGGTGGCGCGAAGGAGCTATGTTGTTCAGGTCCAAAGGTTTGGATGTTCAGTTTGCAGAAGGCCATTTTTGCTGCGTTGTTGTGGGCACAACAGACTACCATGAGATGAATCCAACATGACTGTCCAGCATGTCGCATTTGTTTTCCTCTTTGTCGGACGTATGATGCGCGTACACTCGCCGCTCTTGGAAGCTTCCCAATTTGACTTACTCAAAAACATCTCAAATTGGTATCAACAAACACAAATCACAACCACGAAGACTTTCCAATACAGATTATCAGATTGTAGTTTTAACTTGAAGAGGGGCGGAATTATCAACATACTTTAGATGTTTGGTCCATGTTCAACTTTAGCTGTAGGTGGTCGTTTCAACTTCATCAACTCTGGTGGCTTGCTGCCTGCCACGGAAGTTATGTATGGCCAACCAAACCACCCACTTGTTCGTCGGCTAGGGTTGAAGAGCGTTGAAACTGCAAACACTTGATCATCCCACATATGATGGGTGTCCAGATCCGCCCCACAGCGGATTCAGCACTCAAAAGAAGAATAATCATTTGATATCCTCAATTCAGGGTACTCTTTTGTTCGACACAGGATCATTTGTACGTGTTTGTGGAACCTACAAGATGTTTGGCGGGTGATAATTTGTGTTCACCAGAAATCAGTTTCTAGTTTACCACATCTGCAACACGTTGCACCTTTTTGTTTGCGCACTGGCGCACTGCGGGTTGTGGCCAGAGCAGTTGGCTTTGTGCCATGGTCAGATAGCTCAGACCATCTCGGGTTTTATCAGTCCCAGGCTGTGTTTGTGTGTCATTTTCCATGAACTATACTCGTTTAAGCGTTGAACATCGTTGAACCTTATAAGTTTATAAGCACCATTGTCATCATCGTCGTCATCATCATCATCACCATCACCATCATCGTCGTCGTCGTCGTCGTCGTCGCCGTCGCCGTCGTCATCATCATTATCATCATCATCATCATCATCATCATCGACGATCATCGATCATCGATCAATCATCATAATCACCATGCATCATGAATCATGATGAATTTAGTGGCTTCTAGAACTGTTTAATTGTGTGTCACCTTCATTCGCCATCTGTATACATTTCATGTGACTCAAAATGAATGGACCATGAGAATAAATGAGATACCCTCCACTCCGGTAGGCTAACATTAACGCACCAACACCTTCCTTTTCTTGGTGCCGCCCCCATGCCCTGGCCATACCAAGTCACCAAAGAAGAGAAGGAAATCTGCAAAAAGAAATCCCTAATTGGAAGAAGCTGGTCAGTGGATGTCAGTGGGTGAAATTCTATGAACATATGATAGATTGACGTAGAAAAGTCGAATCATAATTATGTTTATAAAATGGATGGTCATATTCTCCCATGGACGTAGGAGTGGGACTGTTGCTCACGAACATCTTTCACCTACGGGCATGTATGAAGCCCTGTAAAATAGCATTACTATAACTGCAGCCCTGAACTGATGCTTTTACTTGAATGAGCAACGAGTTTAGACCGTTTCCCAAGACTAGGTTGTGGTTTCGATGATTTTTTGTTTTACCCTTACTTTCGGGAAATGATCCAATTTGGCTATATAATATTCTTCAAATGGGTTGATGCCAACAACTAGAAAAAGGAAGACCACCGGTTCCGCAAGAGCCCTCATGCCTAGAGGCAAAAGCAGAAGAGCTGAACACCGATTGGCAGCGAAGTGTGACTCGGTCAAAGGGGTCTTCGAGACCAACCGACAAAAACGTGTTGAGTGGGGCCGATGGTGATGGTGCTAGGCGTTGTAAACCAATAGTTTTTCACACTGTTTTGACCAAATTTGGGGGGAAGAATGGTTGAAGTAGGTTGAATTCATTTTTGTTGGGGGTTTGGGCAAGGTTGGTATGCCTTTCAAAACGTATAGCAAGCCAAAGATGGTCACTTCAGCAGATGTTTCAGCGTATTTTTGCTTCCCAGCGTGTGAAATGAAGTGGTTTTACTATGGGATGATGTAAGTCGTTGGTAAGTTCGGCAATCGTTTGGCGGTTTAAGATCTGGACAGGAAGTATTTCCAGGGATTTTGCAGGTCTCGAGTTGGAGATATCACCATGAATTATCAGCGAATGTCTTCTTCCGATAGAGATTATAGTCTCAAAAATTTGCAAGTTTGCAAGTGGAGGGCGTGATCAATTATACCGGGATATCTGAGATATCATTGATGTCAGAAACGTTTAAGAAACACGATGGGTTTGTGGCACGCTCTTGGGACCCTTTCTGCTGGAAGGGTCGCCTCACATTGGCAGAACCCCACAGTGTCATGGTGACGACCTGTTGTCTGTGGTAAGGGGCAAGTGATAGCTGTTATGCCGTGCCACCAAGAATTTCAGTAAAAGGATGTAAATGCCGTTTTCTTCCAAAAGCCAGGCAATCTCCTTTTTCAGAGCTCATTTTGGCACTTGGAACTTGAAACTTCAGTAGTAAAAAGACCACTTTCCAATTCAAAACCTGCAGACGTGGCCTCGTGTTCTGAATGAGGCAGGCGATTTCAACTGCATGGGTCCGTGTCAAAGGAAACGCCTTCCTGCCTCTGAGTTCTCCAAGAAGCAGGTGCTTGGCAGGGTTTATGTCCCAAACTCGGAAATGCTGCTCAGACACAAGATCTCACAAGTGTTGATTTTTTTTCATTGCCCAGATTCTTTTAAAGAAAGGATGTGCTTCTCTTGCCCCTTGGAAGAATCACAGCACTTTGATTTCGGTGCTCTGAAAGAGCCCACGGTGGTTTAAAGAACATGTTCTCTTGTAAAGTAGGACAGATTTGGGAACCATGTGTTTGTTTTATTCACGTGTTGGATTTTTTTTGGTGTAGGAAGATGTCCTTGGCATTTTCTTAACCCCATCGTAAGGCCTACAATTTCGTATACAGATTCTGACAAATTTTGCTTCATATTCATGCCATAGTTTTTCTATGGAAATATTTGGCTCGTGGAGTCGGAATCCTGTCGAAATGGGTGGCTCAACTGGGAAACGTTGGCAAACAGATTTGCCGCATGTCTCACACTGGGTGAGCAATTTGTTTCAATGACTTTATCTTGACCTTATTGTAGTATTTCAGTGCTGTTTTTTGGGGCACATTTCAAAGTTGGGTTTACTTCAGGTTAGTGAATTGTGGTGTTAATAGCGATTCTAATGTACCCAGACCGTTAGGTTCCTGTTTGGTCAGGTTGAGCGTGCATTAGATGCGTTGAGGAACATCGCGGACAAGGACACACGGGCAGGGCATCGGTATCGGTGTTGGGCCATTTCTTCCCAAGGTCAGGAGGGACCTAAATGTTACCCTGAAGGCGAGATCTTTGGTAGATTGGATGCCCAAACTGATAACGAGTGGTTTGCATTTTTAGGACGCAAACCAAGAAACACAACAATCCCAATGATTTGATGATATTTGCTGAGGGATTTGGCTACTGCAATGCTTGGAGCGGCCCCCAAATCTACAGAATTTTTGGGGGTGCATGTGAACCCAGAATGCCGAAGAATTTGGTGAAATAGGATTTACCTTTAGCAAGTTGGCTTGTTGGAGTTATAACCACAAGGTGGGGAGAGGGAGAAGCTTAATTCTCAAAATCTATGCCCTGTTCAGAGGGAAAATAACAACAGTACTGGTACTGTGTGGTCCCTTTTTTGTGCCCCATGCTGCAGACATGCCCAGCCATACTCAAGCCGAGTCATGGCAACAGCAAAATGGGTCCAGAAACGCAAGACGAGGTGTTTTTTCTCACTTTTCTCAGCAGGAGAACTAACCGACCCGAAAGAGGTGGGTTTTTCACGAACAAAAACCAGACATTTCAGCAGCGTGAAGTGTTCTACTTGGCACAAATCAAAGATACCAAACTCCTTTGGAGTTTGATACCACCCAGTTAAAAGTCGGTGATGCTTCCCTATAGGATTTTCGCAGAAACTTCAGGATGTTGGAAAAAAATAGGGAAGTGACACACCGAATTTTGGATGACTTTTTTTTCTGGCCTCTTTCCCTTTCAGTTGGGTGACTCCACAAGTTCCTCAGTGCTCCCCCCGTTTTAATGTGGACTGGTCAGCTCATTCTTATGGAAAAGGCCTACTTTGAGTTTCCTACATGTACCCCAAAAAAAGGTTGAATCGCGAAGAGAGCTGCTAGAGATTCCCTTGAGAAACTTTCGCAGGAAGGGCAATGGCTTGAAATTGGGGTTATATTGGCCAGAGCCACACGCAAATGAGCCATGAAAAAAGGGCCCCTGATAAGTTGACTTGTAAAGGATTCTACTAGCAGCTAGCTGCCGTACTAAGTCTGATGGGATCATGATATCCCATTGTGGCAACCCCTAATCGTCAACCAGTACAATGGAGTAAATTGTCGCTTTTTTTTTCTGGTTTTAACTTGGATTCCGAGAAACACCTGGGGGACACAATTTTTTGAAAACCCAGAAATCTCATCCAGTTTACTCAGTTTGGTATTGCAAACAAGCCCACAATTGCCGCATGTTTTGATGATCTTCAACCTTCACCCTGGTTACCGGCGGTAACCAAACCAATCTCTGTCGGGCTTTGGTACGCAGGATATGCGTACCGGACCGGAGATTCAAACAGTGCTCTACCTCACCGGAGTCACTTGGTGCTGGATTTTTTTTCGAAAGTTTGGAAGATGTTTTTGGTTACTAATCTTAAGCTAGGTGGTGGCAACTCAAATATTTGTCAATTTCACCCCGGATCCTTCGTGAAATGATCCAATTTGAGTGACTCATATTTTTCGAATGGGTTGAAAAGTTGAAACCACCAGCTAGTAAACCATGCAAGGCAGAAGTATGAAGAAGCATCAAAGTTCATGCACCTTTTTTTAAGGGTGGACTGACTGGCAAGTCGCTAGAATGGCCACATGCACTAAGGAGCTGGTGAATTTTTGAGTAATGAGTCCCCCGTCTCCCTCGGAATAGTTGTAGAAGGGAGTGCAATTTTTGTGGGGTATCTAAATTAGATTCTGATTTCAATGTCAAACATGTTAACGTTGAATTTTCATCTCCCCAAAAAAACTGGAAACTTTGGTCCAAGTTGATGGTCGACAAGTTGAAGTTTTTTGGATGTGAGGGAGAATCAGTACAGCTTTGTTTGCCCTTCCAGCCCTCCCGCTGGTGCACTAGTTGATGGGTAGACTATCTCACTACAACTCACAGGTGCTCTAGGAATTTTGGAGGCAGAAACGGTGGCCCAAGATGGTTGTCATTGCCGCGGTTGGTCATCCATGTTGCTCAAAAAAAAGTGTCTTTGGCGGGCGCCTTGTCATGTTTGTCATGTTCTCCCCCCACTCTTATCCAAGTTCCCTTCAAGGTCCAGACAGAATTTGCATGTCAGTTACAATAATGGTTTATATAAGGTCATCACTCCAGATACACCTTAAGTCGGAACCAATCTATAAGAAAAAATCAAAGTATGGATTTCCAACACTTACCGTATTTTCGGGTCCATTTGTACCCGACCCAAGATTTGTAAACCCCCGCTTTTGTCTCGGTGAGGTTTGTAAACGGTGCACCGAGGAAAAAGTTGGGAAGCCCAGCGAGATTTCCCTCTCACCAAGGCGATGTTTTGGACCCAGGGTTGGAGAGGAAGAAAAATCCCGAAAATTTTGGGAGTTTCATATTGCCCTCTCCCAAACACGCAGTGTATGGTGTATAATGGTGTATATATATATATATACACCTACATTTGATTGTATTTTTATGGTAAATGTACGTAGGTAAATAGACCATACATTGAGTGTTTGGGTTTTTGCTCAAAAATTTGAAACAGTATTGAAAGTACTGAAAAATACCAACATTGCAAATGATTTTTTGGTCCCATTTGACATGAAACAAACGGACCTGGAAATCTTTTCCCCCCGACCCAGGCCGTACACTTTGCTCCGCCCAGGAGCGCCTGGTACAAGAAGAAGCGGCACAACGGCGCGGCCCGGAGCAAGCGGATGAGGAGGTGGAGGGTGAGCGTGTGGAGGCACCTCGGCCTACGAAGCGCCCCGTTTGCGGGGCCAAAAAACAAAGGTCGACTGATTGAAAACCACAAAGGCCAGTGGTTTAGCGAATCTTCTCAAAGTGGCCAAGATTCAGGTCTATGAATTTGTGCCAATTTGTCCAGTAATTTTCAAAATGTCCTTGCGTTTTTTGTTTGGAGATATTAAATGTGCATTGCAACATTAGTTTACGATAAGGTAGCAAGTTCCGGTAATCGTATGTTTGCAGTTTATGTCCTTGAAATAGGTGGGTTGAAGGTATTACTGCTAGTCGAGCCATATATGATATATATGTAACATAGATTTTTTTTCTGTTTTTTTTTTTCCAGATCAATGTTTGTTTCCGGCATGATTCAATTCACACGTTCCTTCCCCCAGGTGACGTTATCTTCTCGGCCTTTCGGTTTGACGCCTTCCAGCAAAGGATGGGGTGAAGCCGGGGCTTGGCCTCCAAGGCTTGAGTCACCACGTCCTTCCTAAGGTTGGAGTCTCCATCTAACGCGTTGGAAATCCAAAAAAAGATCTCTGAAGAATTGGATACAAAAGATGAATCTACATGAATTTACTAAGTATCTACATGAATCTACAAATTTTTGAATACTACCCCATTTTCGGGCATCTCTTTTTTCAACCTACTTTGTTGACTTCGAATCAAATCGGGTGTGTCTCAATATAAAACCAATGATTCTGAGAGCTCTTGGGGGTCCATTACCTCAGCTGGAAAACTGACCCGATGCATGGAGAGTCGAGAAGTGATGGTGTTTCTATGGAACTTCCCTATACAAAGAAACAAAAAATCCCAGCTACAACAACCAAGGTGTGTCAAGTAAATCACTAGAATCACAACAGTTTTTTGTTGAAGTTACAATCATAGGGAAAACACCGGTATGTCATTTGAATATCTCATGGGTCCAGTGACCTTCGCATAGCCAGGACCCGGCTATGTGGTTCTGAAGGCTTCTGAGGGCAAACCAGCTGCCAAGGCGAAACACCCCGAAATCCTGGAAGGCTCTGACCCAGGCAGAATGAATCATAAGAACCAATTGATGACTGAAAATCAGCGAAAAAAAACCAAGCTTAGATACTGGTACATATGTTGTACATATATCATATTTATATATATATATATTATATATATATATATGTATATCAATATACATTGACAAATAGTTATTTTCCCATACGTTGTACAAGTAGGGTTTCCTAGATCCAAAGTGCCATTGGATTTTCAGGGTCCTGAAGATGATAGTTTCCTGTCTCTACCGTGTTTCAAAGAAAACGTGAGTATATAATTTGAAGAAAACACGCAGCCGGACAATGGAATCGCAAATCTGTGAGATAGACGGGGTTCTTTTCGCTTGGTATACTCTTGTGTCCCCGCATGCTGACTAATATTTGGAGGAGAATTGGCTTCAATTTTTTGGCATTTAATTTAGAGTTTCACTTTCCATCAGGCAAGAATGCACCTAGGGGCTGTGGGGAAGATGATGAAGCTCTTCAAGTTCCAATGCAAATCCATTGATGTTACCACTTCACTACAGCTCTTTGAGACTACACCATCATGGCACACGGCATGATATTACGGTGTTCTTCATTGCAACATCTTTCAGAGAGGTCTGAGCCTAATCAACTTTTCATGTTGAAATTCGATATTTGATTGCACATCCAAATGGATGTGCCATGTAAGCCGCAGATTTGATCAAGTGTTTGGGGTTCGACACTAAGAGTTGCAATGCTTCTATGAGTTGCTTCCCAAGCATATTGCTGAGTCCTACAAGGTACGTTACCCGTTACCCCCACCTGTCGACGTTTCGTGACACCAAAAATGGTCCAATTAGTCAATCCTTCTCTCAACCCTTTCAATCAAAAAGGAAGAATATAACTTGTTGGTTGGGATTGTGTTCATAACCCACCAGCACCATCCTCCCCCCCAAAAAAATGCAAACAAATCCAAAGATGAAGCTCATGATTTTGTTTATGGACAAATTTTGGCAGTTTCAGTAATCAGAAGTAAAATTTTGTGAAGTAGGTGCCAGGGTTACCTTTTTCGCACCTTTTTGCTAATTTTTACTAGCTGTGTACTGGTTATAACGCTTATAAGTTCGGCTTTTCCTCCTGGATATTCATCCATTAAGGTCACCCAGGGCCACCTTCCATTCCCAAAAAAGGCCGGTGTGCGTGTCGGCTGGCGCCTGGTGGCATTGTCTGGAGATGATGGAGACGATGCAGATGATGCGAGTACCTGGCAGAATCGTTTGAAGGTGGTCGAAAGTGGGAAGAAAAGTTGGTGCTTGAAACAAAAGCTGAGACATGTTGATGGGGTTTTCTTGGTTTGGGGGGGGAAGCTATTTTGAAGGGGGGAACGATTGAGTCAAGCATAGGCTCGCCCCAGGCATTATGTATGTAGTGTTGTCCAACATTCTTGGAACTGAACACAGTGTTTGTTTCATTATGGCATGATATTATTCGGAATATTCATAACGGCATCCCAGGAAATGGCATTCTCAAGTAGGATTGTCCATTTCTGCTAGATTTTCCAAGAAAATGTCCCGTTTTTTTTTTGATTTTCCATGCCATGATTTTTCAATGAAAATTTATCCTCCAAGTCCCCTAGAGGCCTAGACCTCGGTCACGATTCCGACCCCATGCCTTCCCTCAGTCAGGCCGTAGAGCTGCCAGTGACAATGACTTTTCAGACATTGGGAAACAAAGAGTTTTGCACCAATTGTCAGGACGAAAGCAGAGTTGCCAGTGACATTTTGTGGATGATGGTTATGTTATGTGGATTTTCTTTTAGATTTTGAGTATGAGAAAATCAGTTGGGGAAATGATGTTGGTGGACTTTGTTCTGTCGAGTTGATCCACGTGGTCCACTCGAAACTAGTGAATTTCACACGTTTTTCATGTTCACCCTCAGGAGGTTTCTCCCGATTTATGTCGAAACGGGTGGTTCAACCACCACACCAACACCTTTGTTCGTTGAGATCTTGGAATTCATGATGTTTCTTCTCACATTTTCCAACCTTCCACTTTTTGTATCAAACAATGAAGTGTACCAGTTTGGTAGCGCACTATTTAAAAGAAAACATGTTTTTGTTTTTATTCGATGGTGATTTATGTGTGATATAGAACAAGCGATGAAATAAGAATCTTATATAATAGGATGCAAAGTCAACAGTTTGTTTTTGTGCTGGGCAAATCTTCAGCCAAAAAACAACGCAAGGAGATCCTATTTGCTTCATCCTTTTCACGCAAGATGTACCTTGACAGGGTGGGAAACACTGCAACTGTGATTTCCGGGATATTGCATGCTCCATTGTTCAACCTACATTGGATGGGAGCTGCGTGAAGTTGACAGTGTGGCTTGTAGAAAAAAAACGGTGGCAAGAATTATTCCCAATAGGATCATCAGCGCTATTGATTTGGCACTTGAAGTCATTTCAATTACAATTTTTTAATGCTGGCTTTATCTTCCTCAGTTGCGGTCAGATAATTGCAATCTCCGGAATCTAACGACCTAGGACCTTTTCTGGGTGGGGGGTTCTGGATTCAAATTGCCTTGAGCTGCTTCTCAAAATTAGGAGCCAGTCATTAATATGTGCAAGAAATGATGGGTTTTTAGTCGGAATTGCATGGATGTGAGGGTCATGTACTTCGAGATACACCCAGAAACGGATGTACAGGGTGAGAGGAAATCATCCAGGGTTTTTGAGGAATGCTCCTGTTGGGGTGATTGAAAAAAGCAAAAAGCAACACCCCCTGGGGATTGAAATGATGGTAACCAACAAAGGTTTTATTTATATAGATAGTGATGTTTAAGGAGTACAGGAAACCCTGACTGTTTTGGCATTTCCTTTCCCAACCTGACCAAAAGTCGTACAGCTTTTTGTACACCTCAGGGGGAAAGATGAAGATGACTTCCGTTGATGGGAAGCTGAAAGATAACGGAGAAGGATGGTAACCGCGGATTTATATGATTCTGTGCCTATCTAGTTGGGAAGTCTCATTTTATAGCAACCATGTATTCCCACACCCCAAGCTTCAGTGCTTTATGAAAGTATAAATACTTTGAAACTCTGTGTTTTTTTTCTGGTAAAAGGACTTAAAATAATAAAGTATTTGGTCAAATTACGTGTCTCGCACGACCTAAAAACCCCCAAAATGGAAGCGTTTTGGGAAAGGGAAATGGGGACCCCTTAATTTCAGGGGGAAATCGGATGGTTGGTGAAATATTACCCTCCAGGGAATTAACATATCCCCCTGATAAGGCATATTTGAAGATGATTTTCCAAACTTCCCCAGGTGGGATATGTTAATTCCCTGGAGGGTATTCCATTTTGGCCAGAAGTATGGAAAAGACATGGGTGTTTCCAAAAATAGGTGTACCCCCAAATCATCCATTTTAATAGGGTTTTCCCTTATAAACCATCCATTTGGGGGGTACCCAAATTTTTGGAAACATCCACATCAAAAAAAGAATGAAATTTGGAATTTGCGACGTGCCTAGGAAGACCAAGCCTCCTGAGAAGCGCCGCTGTAGCACCTGTGTGGAGGTTCGAAAATGCGGGGAAGATTTGGGGGGGACAGTAGGGGATGGTGCCCAGTTGTACGGAAGAAACCGGGATGACATATGGAAGTATATATCACCTCCATGTAGATGTCAGACACAAATTAGAGATGTTTGATGTTTAAAACAAAAAATTGATGTATATATTCCCGCTGTTTTCTTGTTTGTTCCTTTGATTTCAACCTGAAACTTATCATCACCCTTGAAAGTTTGTAAGAGTCCTTGGCGTCCAAAATAGCATCAATTCAGGATTCAAAAGAATAATGAATTTCCCAAAATACATCCAGAGATTATCCTACCTTGTTTTCTAGAAAAGTGATCATGATCATGAAAATGGAGATTCACCACTCTATTCAGTGTTTGTGTTGGTGAGGTACTTACAAGCAGATGTTGCCAATGGAAACAGAAAATTTGCGTCAGATAGACCTAAAAGTCGCACTTTGTCCGAATCCAGTATTCTCTTCAGCTGGTTGGTTGGTTTATGTGGAGGATGATAATGCTACATTGGCTATTTCGGGTGGTATCCAATATAGCCCCTGTTTTGATCCAACCAAGATGTCAGGGATCAACACTCACCCCACAAGTGGCCTTTAAAAAACGCAGGCCGCGGCTGAGGCAGAGGAAGGGCAAGCACCTGCAGATGGTGAAGGCGTTGGCCTGACTGGACAGAGATGTTGAAGGCTACGTATCAAGCGATGTGTATAGGAGCCATTGAAAGGGAAATAAAGGCATGAGATATATATATATATTATATATATATAGTCTATATATATAGTACAGTTGACATGCTTGCCTTGTTTCAGAGCTGGTGTAGCTGCTGCTGGCAGCTGTTTTTTTTGCTGCTGAATGCTGCGTGTTTATCTCCTTGGATGCAAGAATGCTCAGCCCTCCAATACGTACCCCCAAAGGTGTGACCCCAGCTTTCCATACACACAAACCAAGTTTCCTTCTGAGAGTAGTATATGAAAAAGTTGAAGTAAATACATAATGACTACTTTATTCACAAGAATTTCATGAAATTTCCATAAATCACTCATGTGGTACCCATGATAAAAATGGAACGTAAACCTAACCTCCCTGGCCACGATGTCAGGCACCGGACCTGCAAGCAAGTTGTCAGAGCTGAAACAGTTGGCAACTTAGGGGAATCGGAAAACCGGTCGTCCTTGCTGAAGCTCCACAAATTGTCAAACTGACATCTCCTTTTTGCCAAGATGTTTGGCATGTTTATGTATATATATATATATATATTACTTTGTATAATCTATATGTGTATCTAATTACATTGACATGTTACTTTCTTGTCTTTTTTTCGGAGGGTTGGATTCAAGTTTTCAAATCTGAAGGTCTGAAGTTTGAGCAGATTGGAATCTATCAAATATGATTTGATCGAAGTTTCCAGTCTATTAGATTGCCCAGTCCTTCCACACAAGATATCGCCATCTGCTCAAAATCCTGGTCTATCGGGGTACAGAGCGAACGAGAGAGGCAAAATAAGCTCAAGGACAATGTGTTGACCGTTGACCACAGATCGCTTGATACGGGATGTCGTTCATCGCCAGGCTTTGCGCCGAAACGGCCAAAGAAGCGGAACAGGCCACCCGACTCTTGGAGGGTGAATTGATGGAGCTACTGGTACTGTTGATGCTTCAGAAATCCGGCGAGAACACCACCTGGGATGGTGTATAAAACCCGTCGTAAATGATGGGATATTTAAATTAAATCACACTCAACTGGTTTTCTCGCCGGATTTCTGAACCATCGACCATTTCCAATACCAATGGTTTACTTGTTGCTGAGGTTTCCGTCGTTTCGAATAAAGTTGTGACACATTGACCCTCAAAGGTGAAGATTTCAGCAGCCACCTTGATGTGGCTTTTGGTATCCTGAATCAACACCCGCATCCTCATGCACCTTTTCATCACATTGAACATATCTACCCCATTGGAAGATGAGCATGTTCCATGTATCCATCACAATTGAGGGACAAAAGATGGTCAAAAACAAGTCACCATACCAGGCCATACTAGACGTGTCATGTAAAACAAACTCAGTTTACAACGCCTTCCAAATATTCTCCATCAAGTAAGATTAGATGGTAAATGAGTAAAGTCTACCACTTCCACCAAAAAAAATCCTGCTCCCCAATGTTTGGCACAAACATCCTATGACTTGAGAACTATATCCACCTCCACAGGTGACGGGTCTCAAAGCTGTAAGAGGTGCTGGACGTCAGGGATGCCAAGATTTCCCTTGGGGGAAGCTCCATGGGGTGGGAATCCGCTAACAGCTAAGATCTTAGGACATGGAATGGTTGGTGAAATATGAGGATTTATACAGAAAAAACAGAAACAAAACATTGAAGGTGGTGCTTCAAAAAAAGGTGATGTTGTTGTTTTTTTCGTTGGTAGGATTTTGGCTGTTGATTCCGAGTATAGATGAGCAAAAAGTGGATGGCTGATTCGGTGTGGGGCTTCTGTTTTGGGCCACATCGGAGCTGGGATTTCATGTGAATTTCAGGTGTTTTTGGGGTGGGATCAGTAGATGGTTCTTTGACAGAAACAAGTGAAAACGCAACTGGGCATATTTGACAGAAAACTTGGACAATGCATCGTGTAAACTTCAGAAAATACGTCTTTCATAGCCAGATAGTTTAGTGCTAAGACTGCTAAGAATACTACTTTGGTAACTATGCGTAAGAACAGTCATGAATCCAATATAGAAATCCCAAGAGAGCGGCCTATGGAAAATAATGAAAAGTATCTTGATATCGTTCAGAATTCAAGTCATTTCCCATTGATTGAATTTCACCTTACGTTTCGCCCATGCTTCACCAGAGTGTTTCTTCACAGGTGGCCGTGGCAGAGGATACAAGCGTTGATCCCATGGATGCGGCCCAGCAAAAAGGGCAAGTTTAGCAGCCAGCGTGACACCGTGACACCGTGCTGGTCAAACGAATTGGCATCAATGGAATTCCCTTACAATCTGGCCCTTTTGAAGTCTAGTTGAGTGTTAACTAATGTAAAACGACTAGTTGTTTCACCTGTAGCCAAACACTTAAGGCTTACTATGACATTATGTGACTGAAATAGGAATTTTCTAAATCTCGATGGTTCTGATCTGATGAGCATGTGACAAACAACCACCAAGGGGGACTAAAGCAGATGGCACTGGTGTTTCGTCAGTTGTTGCTGGGTGTTTTTGCGGGGAGTCCTGTCAAATTTCAAGAAACAAACTCGGGTGGGATATTTGGTCAGATGAACGCTTATTATTGAGATGACGGGAAAAGCACGTATATACTGTAACCATCCTGATGTCTGTATGCTTCAGTGTTTTTTTTTCTGGGCTTCATGTTAAAGAAAGCAAGATTTGGTGTTCACTTTATTGGAATGGTAGTGAGAAGCACTCGCCACCAAATGGGAAAGAACGTCAAGGAGGAGGTTTCCCATGCATGTGGGGATGCTCTTAGGAAACCATCATTTGGGAGAAACGCTGTAGGGCACGGGGTATTTTTTGAGTACTGGCAAACAAATGGATGAATGTAGATGGTGCAACTCCTGAAAGGTAGTTTAGCGGACATGAACCAATAGTTATATGATCTTACATGAGATTTGAGATTTGACACTTCTTTCTGTTTACGCTCTACAGTCCTTTCACGCCAATCACCAAGATTTGGGTGCCAGCTGTAAGCAATGAAGGGTTTTCGTTGGCATAGAAATGTTTCCTTCTGAAGTGGTGCTATAGTGATGGTCAGAAGTGGGCAGCTACGAACCCTTGGGTAGGATGCTCAAATGATGCCAGGAATACACCCCGATATATCTAGGATATTCGTTAGCATTTGAACATGAGTCCATTGAATAGGACCTATCACAGTTTCAACCCCCCTTCTCAGTGAGGAATTCATGGTCCGAACTGAAGGATGCCAAGGAAGTCGTTATTTTTCATAAGAAATCAACGGGACAAAAAGGGCCCCAAGTAGAAAATGAGAAACTGCCATACTAGGATGTGCAAGGAAGTTCTTAAGTGATTCGGATAGGTTAAAGATAGGTTATCATGGTTATCATTGTTATTTCACTCACCTCTAAATATATAAATATTGAGGTCAGATGACATTGTGATCCATCGGCAAATGTATCATACGTCATACGTCCTACGTCCTACACTCAAATTAAGGCAATTTTTAAGGGATGCCCTTCCTAAACTACCATTTTGGGATGGGGGAGCTGATTGAAAAATTGAGAAACACCATCATCACCATGGTGACTTCTACGTGGTCATCATCTTCGTAGCCCCTCTCAAGGGGCCCCCCCGTCCTTTCCGACGGGGCGCTACCAGCTCCGGGTGATGCGGTGCCCGCGCTGCTTGCAGTGCCTTGCATGGGCGCTGTTTTGCCGCGTGACGGTGGCAGTGCAGATTAATGAAGTGCAGGTGCCCAACGACCAACAGTAGAGCTTGGTGGGGAGGGTGCAGGTTTTGGAAAACTGGCTGGAATTTTTGTTGATGCAAGAGATCCTTTACTTTGCCCAAAGTGTTCAAAGGTTTATATATGATGGTTTTGAACAGGAAAATAAAGTTATTCAAGATTTTGATGATAAAAGCCCGGTTCAAAATGTAGGCAAAGATGTTCACATTATGTATCCGCTATATATCCTATTTGGTAATGTTTGTTTCTCCAAGAATCAGTTTAACAAAACCGTGTTTCTATTTTTGTACTTGCTTTTTGCAAAAATGTTGCTTCCAATCTTCTATCATCTTCATCGTACTCAAATCCAATATGTTTCATCACCTTTTCTTTGTCATTTCCGTCCGTGATCTTCTATCATTTTGCAACAGACATCTTCTATAATACAGCACAACATAGTCTTACATTTTCTATCGTCTTCTGTCATTTTTTATTATGTTCCATCTTCTAAATGTTCTATCATTTTCTAGTGTCTTCTTGTATGTACACATGGAACATGTCATTTGTTGCTATTGTTTTTCGAACATATTGAACCAGCCCGGATCAAAATGTACCCAAACAAAGATTTTCATATAGTACATAGTACATGTTGACAATCAATCACTGGAGTCCTTTGTTGCTTCTTGTTTTTCAAGCCGTTTGACCAGAAAACCCTAGACACAAAATTAAACAACCTAACCCCCCTAAACCATGTCAGACAGGAGGAGGGAAAAGGTGATGGCGTCAACAGGTTGTGGGAGTCACGATTGACTGCACTCTCACCGCAAGCAACATTTATTTGTCGATGGTTTTGTTTTTCAATGAGGTGTAGTACTATTTTTTAGGTGCAGTAACAGTACGGAAAAGGTGCCGTACCATTTGATTGGCTCTGTGCCTAAACTTCCTGTTTTCTCCAAAGTTTAAGAAGCGAAGTTAGAGATCTCCCAAACAAGCAATCCTGAACTTAGATTTAATTTCAAAGGTTATTTTGTTGACTGTTATTGCTATGTACAATAGTTACACTCTCACACAGCTCCTATTTTTTGCGCCCGGGTTGAAATCCACCACCAGGATCACATTTTGCACAATCTTCAAAGAACTGATGTTATTTTCCTTTAAGTCTATTTTCAAAAGTCATCCATCTAATACCCTGCTGAGCTAGCCCGTTGAACAGAAAGTACCTTTATCCCTTTTGAGGGACCAGTGAGATTTTTGATGTAGTATAGCATTGAAACTGCTCTTAGATCTAGATTTTGTTCCTGGAGATTCCTACTATTTTTGGTCTTCTCACCAGATCCTTAATGTGGATCTTGCCCCCCTTAGCCTTCCCTCCTCTTTGAAGGCTCCTGTGCTACAAGCGTTGGAACATGAAAGTTGTGCGCGTCTTTTAGAAGAGACCTATGGAGCACTCCAAGGACCAAACGGAGAGCTGGGATGGAAGAGCTTGGAAAGGGTTCCAGGGATTCCAGGGTTACAAGTGGCCAACTGGGTGGTGGCAACTCACATTTGTTTGTTATGTTCACCCGAAAAATGGGAAGATTCCCATTTTGACGAAGATTTTTCAAATGGGGTTGGTTCAACCACCACACCAGGCATTCGCCAAACAAAAGCACATTAGGGCAGCATGTTCGTGTTGAAGATAGATGGACAGAATCAGGCATGTTGTAATCAAGAATATTCAGGTTTGACATTTGGTTGGCTGGAAAGGGATGTTGATGAAAATGTTTGATTGATATGGATTGATATCATGTTTCTACATGTCATGAATTTTCCCCACAAGTTCTGTACTGATTCACATCATTTGTAGTTAATTCCTCATTTAGACATAGCCAAAAAAAAGGTAGAAATCTTAAGGGTTCCCCCTTCCCCTTCCAAACTTCACAGACTTCACCTTTCGCCTGAAAGGTTGGGAGCCTGGTGTTGAAAATCAACGTTTCCAAGATGTTTGTCTTGGAATGGCCCTTTGGATTGCAGTGAAAGGTTGGCAGGTTTTTTTTCCGGTGGTGGCACTCTCAAATAGTTGTTTGCTGCACCATTTTTTTTTAATTCAGCAGCTCACCTGGTGTGTCCGGTCACAAATGGTTACAAATGGCAACTCAAATATTTTGTTAATTTGCATCCCTATTTGTGGAAATGATCCCAATTTGATCCAAATTTGAGGAGCATATTTTTTTCAAATGGGTTGAAACCACCAACTCGTCTTGGATGTTTGGTGCAGTGAGGGTTTCATCCCAAAATGTTCCTTCTGTGCAAGACCTGGTGAAGGATTTTTTGCTGAAAAAAAAATCATTCGGGGAACTGGGATTCCTCCCGAGAAAAAGGAACAACAAAGAAAAACACGAATCTTCCCACGATACACCCCGGAAGATCAACATGGAACCTGAAAATGGTGGTTTGGAAGATGATTTTCCTTTTCCAGGGGTGTATTCTCAGATTCCATGTTAATCTTCTGGGGTGTAAGTTGTTAAGTCGAATGTGAATGTAGCCTTTTCAGAGTTCTGGGGCTGGATCTGGAAGACCTGTTTTTTGGGGGGGAGTTTGGTCCCCAGTTGTTTCCACCTGGGGATGAATCGAAGTTTCATTCCAATGGGTGAAATTCGAAGGGTATTCCCTTTTCTAGCTTACTTGAAAACAACAATGTAGCTATGTTCAACACACAGGGCAAACGGCCAATTCATCCAAATAGGATATGAATCTGAAATGCCTATTGACATGTTTGATTTTTGAAAAGGAATTTTTGGGTAATCTCACCATGAGACAAAGAGGAACCAAACACATCTTCCTTTTTGTAGCGGGCCGGTAGCGGGTACACTCCCTGAATCTAACATAGCACGTGAAAATGGATGGTTGGAAGACCTGGAAGACTCCTTTAACCTTTCCTTTTGGGTTTCGGCCCATTTTCAGGTGCTACAAATGTTAGTTTCAGGGAGGGTACACCCCCGAAATTTAACATGGAACCTGAAAATAAGTCCCTGGTAAAGGAAAGTCCATTTCAAAACCATTATTTTTAGGTTCCATGTTAAATCTCGGGGGTGTAATCTCCCAAATTCTGGACCTTGGGAGAAAAACCACAGTTGCTCTCAAACGCCTCGGCGTTTTTTGAGGCCAAAAAACTCCAACTTGGAGCGATGAATCAGGTGGCGAAAGAAAAAGCTTGAGGGGAGGAGATGTTGTTGGTGGGATTCCACTGGAATCCTACTGTTGATGGTTCAGAAATCAAACAAAAAAACACCTAAAATGTACAAAAAACACCCTGTAAGTGAGGGGATATTTACCATATGAACTGGTGCAGGATTTTGTCCATCAACAGTATCATCATTTCAAGAGAAAAACTCGTATATCATCAAAAGACCTGAAAGTAGGTGGGTATTTCGGCTTCAAAACGATTGAACCATTCCTTACAAAATATACGTATACAAAATATATATACTGGAAGACGATCAACATGATGATTTTTGCATTTGTAGATATTTCACTGAGGAACTCTGATTGGAGAGATGACTAGTGATGGAACCAAGAAGTACTCTAGGGATTTCAGGGTGTTTGTTTACAAGTCATGTAGGAACAGGTCACCACTGTCTTTATTGACAGCTCCACACTCCGTATCCAAGCAAAACGATGGCGAGACCGGACACAATTTCCAAGCTACACCTATTTTCTCAGCGGCATGCAAGGACAGTTGCCTGAAACCATCTGAAACGCTGAAATGCTTCAAATTGTGATGTTGAGTTCATCCTCATTCCTCATTCATCCTCCATTCATCTTTGAGGATCAAAATTTGCACCTCAAAAACCCCTGTAATTTGTTGCAGTCATTTGCGGGCAATGCATGGCGACTTCCTGTGGCACCATGTGCCCATCATTGCAAGCTCCAGATGAACGCTGAAATTTCAGGAAAAAGTTCCAACCAAAATATCGGCTGATTGCAAATCCAGAAAATCCTGTTTTGAGGATAGAAAGCTTGGCCAGGACGTCTCGACATACTAGATGAGTCAGTGATCTTATAAAATGTGGCCGCATGGCCCACTTAAAGCCTTGGTTTTGACAGAAAACATTTCAATGTTTACCAAAATCAGATCCAAGTTTGAACTTTATATACCAATACATGATTCATCAAGTCGGGTTTGGAACGAAATAAATGTCTATAGGTGGTGGGGCTATAACTGAGGATTAGGAGACATGTTCTATGACGTTGATCATTTGTTTGTACACCCAATTTCATCGTAGATTATTTGTATCACACTAAATGGTACAGTCTGAAGCCATAGTACCCACAAGATATCCCAAGTGATGGACATTTGGCACCAGCAAAACCCCGCTTTGAAACCGTCAGACCTGCATGAGCTTTGCTACGGCGGCCGTACAAGCCCGGCGTCAAGGCATTGTGGAGATTTCTCACAGGATTTCCAGTCTGCTTCTCCCAGAATCATATAGTCGTATTTTCGCAACGTCTAAAAACAGTGTGTTTTCAGTTTTGAAGGTATCAGAAACAATTTCTCTTGGTGATTTATCCACTGTGGAATGATTAAATCTGAGTTTTTTTTGTGAACGGATTATGAATGAATCTCAACTTCGATTTGTTTGTCCTCTTTTGGACCATGTTGCACTACAAGGCATTTGTTGAATTGTGACAAAGATGGCACAACTTTGCTAGGGAAGAAAATCGCAAAAACGTGAAACGCCCTAAAGGGAAACGCCCTCAAAAGTGCTTGCTTTGGAGGCTGCGTTGTGTTAAAAATTACACCAAAAAAGTCACAACCAAAAAAGGTTGTTTTGAAGCGGATCACTTCTAATGAGACCAATGATGTTCATCATGATTTTGCAGAGAGGGTGTTTGTTTGCTACAGGAAGTTGAGTTCAGTTGGCCTCATTTTGACAGATGAATTTGAATGAGCAGGATCTGTGAGATTTGCATTTAACTGTACTGCAGTATGATATGATATAGATATATGATATATGTATGACAGTGTAACAGGATATGCAAGCGCGGTTTTCTTTGTTCACTTACTATGAAGCCTAAGTTCATAATGGTCAGGTGCCTTTCTGTACGTTTTGAAGTTTTATAGATTGAACTTTCTATTCTGGCTAGTTGAATCGTAATTCAGGGGTTCTTTGCCAACATTTGCTAATGCCAAATCATCTACCGTCCATGTTCTGAGTAAGTGTTAGGCTGATAAACCATCTACCAAATGTCCCTTTCATCATCCCGCTACATCTTCAATTTGCGGCAAAAACTCCACAATTGTCGTGGGAGGTTTACCACCTTTACCGCAGCTGGAGGACGTCGACAAACTGCTAAGCTGTGGGATGTTTTTTAGAACCATTCTGCTGGAAGTGTATTGGATAGGAGCTCTGGTGCATGCCGGCCAAGCCGCCGACCACAAAACATGGAACCTCCGTGTTCGCAAGACTCCAGAATGTATCTCGTCTTGGCGTTTATCTGCAATTTAATGGGGATTTATAGTGATGAAATCGGTTGGTTCAAGGAAAAAATCGCCAACCTTCCCATGATTTCAGGGGACCTTTTGTTGAGGCAACCTTTTGAGGCTGCTTCATGATGATTTGGCGAGGAATGACTGTCGATGTTTAAAAAATGACATGGGTTTAGTTGCTAAAAAAACCCGGGGGCTGGGTGTAAAACTATCTTCTTAGAACGCAACGAAAACCGGAATCTCGAAAACCTTTTTGGGAAATCCTGACTTGGAATGGTCGGTTCTTAGTTAGATATGTTTGTTTCATTTTCTATATTAGGCCTTACTCAATGGGTTAGTGTAGTCCTTATGTAAATCAAGTTACCAAAATCGCGGATGCTGTTCCAATGATTGTACCCAGAGTAGTGGTTTCGATAGCTTGAGGGTTGGGAATCAAAGATGATCAGAGATGATCAGAGTCTGGAAGGATTGTTTGAGCCATTTGCTTAGCGCAAAGCATGTTGTTTGCCATTCTATGCAGCTATAAGCTAGTGGCTAAATGTTTCATGGCAATGAAAAATTGATGCAGCCCTTGTTTTTGGAGAGGGTGAAGTTTCCAGACATGATGATGAGCAATTGATATGGATCAAACAAGTGGCTTCCTTCATTCATGATAATCTGGCCATAATCTGGCCCCCAAGTGGTGTGGCATTGCTCTGACCTAACGTCATGAACTAATGCAGCACCCAGATGCTGCCTTACAAATCATCCACTCTCTTGTCATAGTTGTTTATTCCCATCTTCCCATGAGATCCATATGTACCATCTTTGGTACATATAAATCAGATAAAATGCCCTAGGAACTGTCCCATCTCCCCTCCCCGGCACAAAATTGAGTCGATGATGTTCAAAGCAAATTTGTTTGGGATAAATATATATGTATATACATATTATAGACATAAATAACCATATAACTCCATACAAATCATCCCCTCCCAAAACGAGTTTGTAACCAATTTGTTGGAGATTCATTCCTATCGCCTCCCCATCCCCATGTCCAAAGGTGACCATGACAGCTTCCCAACGTCTAAGCTCATGGTGGTCGGGTCGATCCCACCACGGAACCACAGCATTGATCCAGGTTGGGTACATACAGTACCATTGGGGAGAGGTGTATATATGCGTGCATGTGTACGTATGTTTACATGTACATATAATAGTTTGTGTATATGTATATATACAATATATATGTATGTATAAGTATATATTTACACATGTACATATAGATATAAATATACCTTAGAACTTCATATGTAGTAAATTAGTAAATAATTAAATGATCATATAATCCAGAAAAGTTGCTGGAGGGAGGGTTCCTTTTAAGGCCATGTTTTTTGAACTTCACACAATTCTTCGTGATGTTTCTCTTAGGTTTGGGACGATTTAGGCATGAAATCTCCAATTCGCGAAATCCACTTCTATAAACTTCTACCATACATGATGATCAGCAGCAATCTAGAAATTTCAAGTCATGTATGTATAGTTCGCAACAAAACCTGCCTTCATGGCCACGAGATGGTGATGATCATTTGTCGTTACCCCCAAGATTTCATTCTTACAGTAGCTTTTGCACTGTTTTTTTTTGCAAATGGGTTG
>DF242537.1:2237-54458 GCA_000507305.1 Breviolum minutum Mf 1.05b.01
TGATGGTGGCACACCCACCAGCAAACACAAGAAAGCTAACCAGCTAACTCAAACCTTTTCTCACTGCTTGAGATGTACGTGAGTACACAAAGAGAGGGGCTGCAGATGCAACCACTTCAACAACTGTACACATGCAATCATGGGCTCATGTATAGGGTTATATTCCTAACACCTTGGAATCTTGGAATGGCATTATTTGAAGCTGTCAGTCTTCAAAGATCTTCACCATCGAATCTCCCGTCACCAAGTGCTCCACAAATCGCTTTCACAACTGAATCGAAGTGCTTCGCCAATGCTGCACCTAGGTCGAGGGGAAGACAAACTCAGCACTTGCTGTGCCAAATGTCAAGACGGCATCGGCAATAGACAAGCGTAAGCACCAATTCAAATTCATAAAGGATGTCGTAGCATGTCTATGCAGTTCAAGGCTCTCATGATGGTGTCACCCAAATTGTGAAAGACCTTGCCACTGATCCATGTACACTGACACATTTGGCACTTGCACCATGCAAAAGTCGAATTTCAAAGACTCCGCGATTTCGCGAAAATGCTACAAATTGAAGCCAAGACACAATCACAAACCTGAGCTTTTCGGGGTCATGAATAAAAAAGATCCACCAAAAACTCACTGATGGGTTCCTTTTGTTGTCTTGGCTCTACTTTACTTCAGCCAACATAAAAATGTTTTAAAAGAAAAAAACACGACCATCCGAAGCAACTCGGCGATCTGTGCAGCAGCGGAGCGTCAACCAAGTCCAATCGTGAAAGAATCCACCAGGCCTCGCGACGAGGCCAAGTAGGATCAACAAAAAACACTGGTCCCAAATTGCGTTACCAAAAAAAAGTTGGGATACATTTTGAGAGTTTTGGCCAAGATGAGACTCCCAAATTCGTCCTTTTTTCTGATCCACCAGCTCATTTTGCACGTCTTGCTCTTGGCAAATGCCCATTAGTGAAGCCTCCCCATGCTCAAAGTGCAAGTTGTCATCAAAGAAGCCACCAGAGACACATTGACTGTGAGAGTCCAGGTGATGAATCACCAACAGTACTGACTCATTACAGAAGGATTTTAACTTCTGTTGTACCAACATCTTGGAGTCTGCATCCAAAGGTGCTAGTGCTTCATCTATCAAGAGAACCTCAGGACATTTCTGACGTAAAAAAACTTGACTTATAAGCTCAGCTTTGGAGCGTTGGCCACCTGATAACTTGCTATACCAGTTGGTCTCCATGGAATAGAAACCGGCCTTCACATATTCGGAAGCATTGGGATGTTCTTTGGCGAAGTCCAGTTCACCCAAAAGTTCGGCCACTTCACTTTCCAGCGCAGAATCCGGCCAGCTTGGACCAACATGTCTTTGGAGCCAGGTCATGGGCTCAATATACAAAGGACAATACATTTGCTGTGTAATTTCCACAATATCATCGCTTGGAAGTGTAAGGCCCTGCATGATATCATGGGAAAGTTGATCTTCTAAACCTTCAAGACCTGGTGGTAAGGCAGCCAAACTTCGACTACACGAAGCCAACAAAGCAAAGAAGGTGCTTTTCCCACAGCCATTGGCACCTGTGATGGCATAGATTTTCCCAGGTTCCAAGATCACATCTTTAAAATGGACGTGCACATGGCCACGTTGATATCTGAAATTTTCGAGCTTCACAGATTTCTCTGTCAAACTTCTCAAAGCTTCATGAGTTTCTTGTCCTGTGTGATGAATCCTGCAAGTATGTCCGATTCTTTTTTTGTGAGCTGCCAAGCTTTCAGACAAAGCACGCAAGCGGCCCACATTGCCCTTCAAACTTTCCTTGGTGCATTTCAGCAATATTCAATGTTCACCTTCAATTCTCAAAAATGGTCATTTCCCAAACATTGGGATTTTTTCGCCTTTAAACTTTAAACGATATTTGGATGAGTCCCATGCATACCCATCCATTCCTAAAACCCTTGAAATGAACAGTTGAGTTCACAAAGGCAGCTCACCAAAAGGATCATGAGCCCCAATCGATGCGCATTCCAAGCCGACCACAAAGAACCAAGGCTTCATCAAATGACTTCAGAATTCAAACGTTATAACTGACAACTACAACTACCCCAAAGATACCAAAAGTATCAACTTTCAGAATTCTCAGGAGGTCGGGAAGCTCATTAAATAAAAGGAAAAAAAACAGACTTTTAAGACTCAAGGCGACAAGATACTAGAGTGGCTTGCTCACGTGATCTCACCAAAACAAATGTCATTGCATCTTCTACAACACGCGTGAAGACCCAAATATCTGCAGCTGTAATGACTTGAAACTGCAACAAATATGCCATTGCACATTCGATTCCTGGCACCACAATGTCGATCTTATAGAGATGATCAATGAAGGCACGGAAGAGATTCAGAACTTGGAACCTGAATCAACAAAAGCCGATGATAATGCAGAGGGTTAGCATGGTTTGCAATCAGACTCTTGATCATGAAACAACATATTGCACCAAAAATTGCTTGCTTAACTATCTACTATCACTTTGAATCAAAAAAAACATCACCTTCTGCTCTGAATCCCTTGATTCCTTGCAGATCCCATATTAGATTCCACACAAACCCAAGGTCCACTGGGACACCAACCCCAACCATCCCTACCTGAGTGTCATTTCTTGAAGTTGCACCGTAATGCTGCGCCACTTGGCCTCTGCGATATGACTTGCCCCAACTCTCAGCAAGGCTTCAACGCTGTTGGTGTCGTGTTGTTCCACTTCACTGCGACGAGAACTGAGATCTTGGATGCTGCGCCGTAAGAGTTCAATACCTTGGATGCTGGCAGGGGTCATGGAATGGGCCAAATGGCCAAATTGCAATGAGATGCAAACAGTCGCCCAAACTCACGATTGCCAAGTCAGAAGTCAAGACACGACGATTCAAGTGTGCAATCACTTTGGCTCGTGCAAAATCCAAGCCAATGTTTGCTGGCAAAAGGACCAGAACCAACAGCGGTTCACTGACAAGGATTCCAGGAAGATACGCAAGTTTCGGCAGGGAAAACACTTCCCGTTTGATGATTTCAAAGGTTGAGGCAACGACGGAATTGATCCTCCGGCGACACAACCAGGAAGAAAACCGAAATGAGATGAGGTCCCTATCCCTTGAATAGCATGACATTGAGACTGACACGAATTGAATCTACCGGAAGATAGGAAGATTTAGCTAGGGGTCCAGGTATCCAATCTACCTGGACAAGTATTTATTAAATAACAAAAAAAAGTTGTCCAGGTATCCAATCAACGTTTGAGTAAAGAATGGCTATACTCGACACGGCCAAAGGTCTGATCTGCATACGTACCGACCGTCAAGTTGGAGGAAGCGACTGCGGAGAGCAGGCAAAGACGATGTGCATCTTGCGTGGGAAACAAGTTGTGAATGCGCAGGCTGCTTTCCACCTTGTTGGCAAAAATGGCAAACGTGTAATGTCCAACATTCTCCATCAGAGTTCGCTCCAGCATGTAGGGGATGGCCACAAAAGCCATAAAACCCATCGCATGGCGGGCAAAATGTTTTGCAGAGCTGGGCGTTTCATGCTTACGATCTACTGTGAGCAACAAGTTCTTACGAACCTGGGCAGATCGAATAAACGCAACACCAAGGTATCCCAAAGCCAGCTGTGTTTGTACCATGACAACTGTCAGCTCTAGGGCGTCTGAACGAAGACTGGGCAAAAAGAATTCGACCACTTCGAAGGCGGCCTGTGAGTCTACGACAACAATCAAATGCCTGAATGTGAATGTGAATGCTTCAAACTATTGCAAGTTTCTTTGTTCTTTTGGTCCACCTAGTGCTTCTAGGAAGGTCTATATCTGTCACTATCTCTAATATCTATCATCTCTATGCTATATTACTATATATATATATTACTTGCAGTTGGTGGTTTCACCCCCCCTACAATAAAATCTGCCGAGACTTCCGTTCACACGCAAATTGCCTGGAACTCTTCCATGGGAAAGAGCTGTGCCACTGCCATAGGCATCAGAAAAATACCACAAAGGAAGCCAATGCTTGCCCCAACAAGACGTGACCGTCTTTCCAAGAGCTTCAATCCAATCCATGCCTAGATTTGCAAGGAAATCTTGGCACACAAAAATGGATGATTGATTTCCCTGATGTTTTGAACAGTTTTTGACTACCATCAAGAGAGATTTCGCATCCATCACCAAAATCACAAAAAATAGAGCCCACTTCCCGGAACTCGGGCATTTCCAACCCTTGCGGCAAAGACTCCGTGCAAAAACTAGATGCCAAGCGCAGGGCATGCCTTGACGCGATCTGCAGTGACCAGTGAGAGCTCATGGTGCGGGTGTAGGATCGCAAGATTGTCCATATTTACTGTAGTATATTTAGTGGCAGGTCCATTGGCATGCTCAAGCATTATGTATACAGTATCTATATATTGTATACACTATAGAAATCACTATAGATGTTCAGAGCGGACGCAATTTCGCAAGCACGTCTACAAGTATGGTCGAAACACGTGCCAGTATTCAATAAAGGTAGACCAATCCCAGTAGAACTGAGCTCGTTCTGAGAAAGGCAAAGATTCTCAGGCTGTGCACTCCCACTTCCAGACAAGATGCATTTGCAAATTGAAGTGCACCATGACGGTCACTGAAAAAGCAGCGGCTACAGCTGCCACAAATGCATTCAAAAGCGATAGGATTCGACCACGATTGGAGATCATCAAAGCATAGGAAAATATGAAGCCAAACCTCACAGAACAAGATGCCATGCTATCAGAAATTATGATTAATGATTCGAACACTCACCAAAAAGTTGAAAATTACATATATCAGGCGAAGTCCCAGGGACACACTTAGCTCAAAATTTGGCACATGTCCTGCATGTCGCAAATTCCGGTCGGCTAAGGCTACCCCGCCCACGAAAAGGGCAAGCAGTTGTGTGGCAAGGACAGGTTCTTCAGGAGGGATGGACCACCGCAAGAAAGCCGCAGGCAGCGCAACTCCTGCAAGGTCGGTCGGACAGAGTGCCAGGTTGCCATAGGTCAAGTTTCCAAATCAACGTTGCTTCAGAAGAGTAAACTAAAAACATCTCTGCTGCCTCTCTGCTTATGATCTAGAAAAAAACAGAGAGGTTTTCGGTTTTCTTGGAACCCGGCCTACCACATCAGTGCTCAATGCTCCAAGGATCTGAGACGCTACCGTCGCCATTGCAAGGGTCGGAAAGTTGCGATTCGAAATCACACTGGGGTCTTGTGAAGTCGTGGGTAAATTGCTTGCGAAAGTGTGGCATTTGAGTGCCAATTATGTGGTACTTGTGTGAATGAAGGCATGATGATGATGATGATGATGATGATGATGATGATGATGATGATGATGATGATGATGATGATGATGATGATTATGATGATGATGATGATGATGATGATGATGATGATGGTGATGTAGAAGCACTGTTGCTACATGTTGTCCATCACATATGCAAGAAACACCAAGGACTTGATATAGCTGGCATGTCTCAAGAAAAACAGACCTCACCCAGCACCACCTGTGACCTCTCTGGAAACATCCGATCCAAAACGACCCGGCTGAACTGGACCTGTCTGGCAAGTGGTTGGGCCACTCCATGTTGGGACCTGACGTCCACAACTGAAAGGTGAAACCTCCACGCACTTCACCCATCCAAAACAAAGTCAATTATGCAGCAATAAACTTGATTCTTGTCAAAGACCTATGGCTAGAACTGATACAATCTTGCCACATGTTGAATCCGGCTACAAATTCACTACTTGAATTACCACTATCACTACATCAACTAAAATCAAGAAATTTTTCAAACTTCAACATCATGGGGGTGGATTTTCTGACCTCAAAAATTATGTATCTTTGCCTGGAAGAAACCAAATGGTCAGCAAGCATGCCAGCGCTTTGGACGGCAAGATGCAGGCCACTTGCCTCAGATACACCAATTCGATCATCATCAAAGAGGCGTGGGAAAACCTATTTGAAGGGTACCCTCCTTGAAACTAACAGCGAGTTTACACCTGGAAATTGATGGTTGGAATACTAGTTTTTACTTTTGGGATGGTCTATTTTCAGGGGCTATGTTAGTTTCAGGAAGTGTATTTTTATGATAAAATGCTGCATGTTGTACCTGCTTCCTGATTTCTTATTCGGGTTTTGAGGGGAACCATTTTTGTTTTGGCTCAGATCTCGTGAAAACGCCGGCATTACAACATGTTGATGGGGAGCAATTAGAATTCGATCATTTCTACCTGATCGCTCCTTTGAAAGGAACAATCTCTGGTCTGATCATCCCAGCCCTCCTTCCAGATCACGCAGACGGTTTTCTTCGATTCCTGCTGAATTTTGGTAAGGAGAGACACCTTTCAGGTCCTCCACTGAAACTGCTTTTCTCTCATGACAAGCCAAGAATGGATTCTTGACATTCTCCACAGGATAGCCTTCAGGGAGCAACATGCGTCGCAAGAGAAGGTGTGTTCAAAATTTTAATACAACAGACATTGGGCCTGCTGATTAGGATGAAATGGAACCATCCGTCCCAGTTACAAGTGCCGTGCGATCATTGAGAATCGAAGGGTGGGAACATCAGGTTGTGGGAAAAGAGATCAACGTCTGCACCCATCTTGATCCAAAATGGGATACCAGGAATTTATCAAATTCAATAAAATTCAACCCACACCACCCTCCAAATCAATTCGACTGTTACTGCGAACATTGAATGTTCTCCTCAACAATCTCTGGTCTGATCATCCCAGCCCTCCCTCCAGATCACGCAGCCGGTTTTCTTCGATTCCTGCTGAGTTTTGGTAAGGAGAGACACTTTTTGAAACTGCTTTTCTCTCATGACAAGCCAAGAGAATGGATTCTTGACACTCTCCACAGGATAGCCTTCAGGGAGCAACATGCGTCATAAGAGAAGGTGTGCTTAGAATTTTAGTACAGGACAGACATTGGACCTGCCACTTTAGTCCAGGCCATGTCAAAACCAGGGAAAAAATATTACGTCGAATCTTCACTATCGGAAGCTGATTCGGATTCATCCCTGGCGTGCAGGGTTCCTGGCTCTAATTCACTGACTCGATCCTTCAAAGCCTGCAGCTCTTTACACAGGGGTATGTTCGAAAGCAGCCGTTGCGACAATGACTCAAGAGGCGTCTCAGCTATGTACCTCAATACAGCGGACGAAGGCCAGCGTCCATGCAAGCTGATAGAAATAAAACCCAGACCAAGTTTTGCCAACAAACGAGCACCACTGATCCTTTTCCTTTGCGGTTTGCACCAAGGCCCACACTCGGAGGAGCATCATGAGGACAACGACTCATCGGGTGGAACCCCAAGCATTGATGCGCCAAGTCTGGACTTCGAGCGCACCATGTTCCGCCAACTGTGCCACTGCAATTGCCCTCTTGGTACTCGGTGCACAACCGGTAGCCAGCCCGGTTCAGCTGATACTTACCTTCGGATTTCGAGGTCCGGGAGGCGGTGGCATTCTGTCCGCCGTCCAGACGGTTGCTTTGCCTGAGCCTGTGAGGTCATGAAGCTGTGGATCGTGCAGAGTAGTGCCTGTCTTTGCGTCATCTGCAACTAGTTGTTTAGCTGCTTCCCTGTTTGTCATGATAACCAAAGCAGGCTGGTTGAACCCATCAGTCCAAAACCTGTCTCTTTCGGCTATCTGACGTAGAGCTTCAAGGCCTGTTGACATCATAAGCCGTAGTACCCCAAGCTGCTGTTGCGGTGGTATGAACACGTTTCAACTCCATGCGAACACGAAGCCACTCTTCCAGGCGGCACAGGACATCAGCTTGATAGAGTAAAGCCCAAGTGCGCTCACCATACCTGTCATGTTGTCTTTCAATCCTTTCCTGCTACTGAACAAGCGGCCCCAAATCAGCACCATCCACCATGATCATGCAAATCTGGCAGATTGGGCGGCGCAAATAATTCAGTCTGAACAAGGTCTCCTTCCTTGTTCATGGTCAGCGCCTGGAATTTGAGTTTCTTTCGAATTCTGGACCCAAAAGGGCCCCATACAGCAAAATCCATGTACGGAACTTGGTTGGTATCCAGTAAAGACTTCACCGCTGCCAATTGCTCTGCCGAAGGGTCTCTGTTGTTGGGTGGGCGTTGCCCCTTTCCAGACAAGACCTCACATCTCCCATACATTGTGACAATGTCAATTTCTGAAATCATGTCAACCTCGGTGTCGTCGACCTGAGAAAGAACTTGTGACAGCTTGATCTTTCCGGACGTAGTGGATGCATGGGAATGGTCAACTCCAATTTTCACACGACAAATACGTGCAAAGAAACGAGCCTTGCCCTGCTCTGCCAAAGTCGGAGCTCTTCTGGCAGTGGGGTTACCATCACCATTCAATGCTGTGACTGTTTGCCATGTTGTAATAGCAGCGTCAAAGTCCGCTTCAGAGACAACACCTATGACAGCTGGTAGCGTGTTTGGCTCCAAGCCCAAGGCGGAAAACAAGGATCCCAACACAGAAGTACGATCCGCATGCATTCCACCAATCTGAGCATGAGCTGCCACCAATTCAACCGTAGTAAAACTCAGGAGCTCGACTGCTGTAGGATCCCCCATTCTCAGTGGATATGTTGACACACAACGCCTTCAACGACAATGTGGAGGAAACAACTGAAGATATCGAATATGAGGATATACAGGTCGGATGCGTGCTCCAAATTCAGTAAAGATGGGTGCCCAAAATCTGCCCACTTGACGAAGCGGGCAACCATCCAAAAGAGATCAAAAGAGATCAACGTCTGCACCCATCTTGATCCAAAATGGGATACGAGGAATTTATCAAATTCAATAAAATTCAACCCACACCACCCTCCAAATCAATTCGATTGTTACTGCGAACATTGAATGTTCTCCCCAACAATTGATGGAAAGAATTCAGCTCACCATTTCTGTTTTGGTTATTATGTTGTGAAAAAGCCGGAACTACTATAGTTTTCTTGGCTTTTACCATGGGAATTACAAAATCAATAGTAACATTGTACCATGGAAGGCTAGATTTTGCGGCCAAGATGCACTGTGAAAGGCAGAGTAGTATCCTTTTTTAGAAGCAGCTCCGCCACCACCGATGCTAAACCTGCCATAAGGACCTTGAGCGTGACCCACAGCAGCCTGTGCAGGGAAACATAGAGGAAAATCCAGAGGTCTCAGTTTGGATACAACAAAATTACATCAAATGAAGGAATACCTGTGGGTGCAGGTAGCCAAAATTTCAGAGTTCTTTGAACCACATGACTATTTTGTTAATTTTGTTGTGTATTTGTGGTGGTAATCAAAAAATATATATTACGAAGTGCTACTGAGGTTTTTTGTTCACCCCCCCCAAACTAACAGCAAGGGGGTACAGTAAAGAAAAACAATTGTAAACATTGATACCCGATTTGGGACTCCGAGAAACCCAATGCCATCAAACATGTGGTCCAACTCCATCTCTGAGATCCGATAGGCAGCAATACCAATTGTGATGATACCTAAATTTTGACAGAATTGGGAGAGGATTCCTGGAAATGACGATATCCAAACTCGGTGAACTTGGTGAAATTCAAACATAAGATTGCTGAAAGTTTATTCCCAGAAGACATCTTGATAATGAAAATACATCATCCTGGCGATTCTGCTGGTCCCCTTTTTGGGATGGTGTTGTAAGTGACCCGAACTCGAAGGTTATATTAGTGTCCTCCAACTACGAACAAGTAGGGGATCAAGTTAGGTCACGAATTGAATCAACAATCTGAGCTTCCTGCCAATATTGATCCATGTCAATACTGGAAGCGGTTTTCGAAACCTCAAGGTTTCTGTGCACCAAATAAACCGCTGCTGCACACAAAATGTAGCACTTGAATAATTGATATGAAATATCATCAGAAATGCCCAATTTTCAAAACTTCACCAAATACCAAAATGGTAACCAACAGAAATACCAAATATCAAAATGTTAAAAATGATTGCCAAGTCTCAACCAACTGTTGAACACTCCCCAAATCTTGATATCACCTGAGACTCCCAAACGTTAGCCTCCAGAGGATTGGAACGATGACAACCCCTGACCTCATCCGAGCGAGCGAAAAGCGGTCAGTGAGTTGAGGGAGAAATCATTGAAATCAGGGGCCAGGGGCCACCCCCCCATTTGCAATAGGAGATACATCTTCAACAAACTCAACTTTCAAGTTTCCAGTTTCATCGGCTGCCATGTTCGGAAAAATACTGGAGGGTATCCTTCGGGACCCGGTGGTCTAAAGGTACCGGACTTGCCTTTTGCAAACAATGCATTCAATCAAGGCGCTGCGCATAAAGTGCATAGCCTCGTTGAAGGTCCAAACAGATGAACAGAAGCCAAGACACCCATATCCCGAACTGACTCTCTTTCCTATGAAAAATGTAAATCATTCAAGAAATTCATGCAGAAGCACAGAGAAAAACTCGCGCTTTTGATTTTGTGGCACATGTCATTCCACATCGCTTTCACCAAGCAACTACCAGGGGACAGCGCGTCCTGCACAACAGTGATGCTAAATGTGCTATATCTCTTGCTAAATGACCAAAACAAGTAACACCCGACACCTCCTTCGATACCT
This sequence comes from Breviolum minutum Mf 1.05b.01, assembly GCA_000507305.1. NCBI lineage: Eukaryota > Dinophyceae > Suessiales > Symbiodiniaceae > Breviolum > Breviolum minutum. The sequence goes on from DF242537.1 coordinate 12,858, forward strand.
ATACAATTCTGCACCTATCACCACATAAATTGAAGGAGTAATCGCAACAACCCCCCCCCATGTCCTGTGCTAGGAAACTGAAAACCGCAGCACAGCCAAACATAACACCTGACACTCATGGCACTCATGGAGTTGGTGAATCCACACATGTCATGTCCACGAATCACTGGACCCGCCTACTGCGCTGAATTTTAGCAGCCGCATAGGGTTGAAGCATTCTTTCAACAAGTCGAGACCTCGCGGGAAGGTGGTTCCTTCAAGGTGTTGGAAGGTCATGTTGGGAATCAGGCTGACCCCCGGTGACCCGTTTGGAGACATCATTTGAATTCTGCTAGCATCATGCTAAGGTGTTGGCCACCGACCTCAGAGAATCGCTGGGTCCACACCGGTGTCCGGCATGGAGAAGATCTGAAACTGCCATGATTTTTACAAAATTGTGCACCACTTGATATGGTTTTTTCTATTTAAAAAAAAGGTAATCTACATTGATTGCAGTGTTTCAGCATATTAACTGCTTGGCCTTATTTTGCCCATCAACCCCGTCAATCTGCACAGTTACTGCCAAGATTCCCAATAATTGTAGCCTCAAGTCATCCAAACTCCGACTGAGCACTCCAGCTTTACACACCGTCAACACATCCATGTTATATATATTTATATCATCAAGCTCGGTTGTTGCACACAAATTGGAGCAGATCTTAGGGCTCTCTCAACATCCAAGGCAAATCGGAGTTTAATCTTGGGCTTGGACAGTAGTACCTCGGTGCACAACGTCTTGGACGTATGCATCGCTGCGTATGGATAGATGAATATATCCCGGAAGCGTTGCTTCCCCTACCTATATACAACCTACTATCATCAATGCAAAAGAAAGCGATGGAGTTTCAGGAGGGGACCACTGGGGACCACTGGGGAGTCAGATTACCACTACCTGAAGCTCTGGGAAGCCTTCATCACTCTGCTGTGTCACCTTAAGTGATCTTGAGTACTACACAAATAACGAGGCAAACGAACCCAGAAGATCGCAGGGCAGATCAAAGCAAGCAAGGCAGACATGAGAAGTAGTAAGTAGACAGCCTTGCAGTATAGACACCACACATCGCTGTGTATCCCACGCAGGGCAACAACAAATGAAAGGCTGGGATGGAAGACAAAAAGAAAGAAAGCAGTAAGACAAAGACCATTATCCTTTTGGAAAGCTCACTGTAATCCTTCAGTCAATCCTGACCACAAGACTTCTGAATGCCATCAAGATACCCGACAAGGCCACATGTTGCTTGGAAAGAGAGCGCGCAGCCTCCCATTGCAAATGCCAAACTTTGAACACGAAGATCTTTTAAATAGATGTGGATGTTTCCAAAAATAGGGGTACCCCAAAATGGATGGTTTATGATGGAAAACCCTATTAAAATGGATGATTTGGGGGTACCCCTATTTTGGAAACACCCATATGTTGACAAACACAAGTTACGAAATCTTCCAGGCGATCGGCGATCTCGGGCCTTTTGTAAAACCTTGAGGCTTGCACTTCAGCCTCCCTGTTGGCGCATGCACAACCGCCTTACAACAGTGATTGAAATCAACTCTCACGGTGCTTGTGGAGAGAAGTATATGGAGCACTAGTAGAACCATGTGAATCTAGAGTCTTGTTCATCATCAGTTCTTCAATACAAATCTTGCCGGTATTTCTGCATCCTTTTGCAAAGTCAAATGACATCTGTTGTCTCGCTTCCGACCCCCGTTTCCTTTCCAGTGCAAGAGTCTCTCCAAGAACATAGTCGGTCTCCTTGCTCAAAAACATCTGCCTCATCCGTGGGTTCGGTGGGTTGTTTGCAACCAAGGTTCCAACTGTTCACAAGCTCTCAACACATCTCAAGATATGAAAGTCACTGCAAGTCATCATTCATTAATGTTCCCTCATATATTATTATATAACTCTGTGTATACTTATATGTATATATATATATATATTTTTGTTGCCTAAAAAACCTTCAGAGAAAACCCCGTGATGTCAGGTCGCCCAGTACCCCAATGCCCTTGTTGTGCCTCGCCCTCGTTAGGTCCGCTGAGGCGTCTGAAGAAAAGCGATGCCTTGACACCAAAGAGTTTGCATCTTTCGGGGCGTTTTACGTGACTTCCATCGGCAAAATCCGAACGGTCCACATCAGCGCACTTTGAAGAAAAGTGACCCGCATTCTCCGAAATCTAAATACTTTGAGTATTTGAGCAGCCATGTAATCCCACTTTGAATAAACACCAGAGCGACCAGCCTGTGGCTACAAAAAATTAAATCAACCAAAAGATCTCAACCAATCAGGCTGTGCAGCATTTTCTTCCCCGTGCCTCTTCATGTGTCTCGCTCAACTCCTTAATGATACTCGCTGGACAACCTTCTGCCGCCTGCAGGGCAACCGGATCTTTGCCAAAGCCTTGGTAGATCACCATCCGCATTAGCTTGTCTCCCAAGATGTATTCAAGCAATTAAAAAAGGTCAGTCAGTCTCATGATATCATACTGGCCAAAATGTGTAGAGGATTGGAAAAGTCTCTCACAATAAGCAATCGTGATCCAGATAGACAATGTCGACGTAGTATGACAAACAAAGAAGACCTTGCAGCTCACCCAATCTAACTACTTCCACAAATTGCAAATGATCGATGACAATTTGAAAGGAACTCTGCATGTTTCGGAGTATTTTCGTATACAGCCCCTGAAGCAACATACACAACCTCACCCGGCACGTCTGAAAACACGTCGAAAAAAATCTTGCTTCCAGAAGCCATGTTGATTCTGGAGCACCCAGTCCTGAGAGCACCATGGCACCAAAGTACCGTGGCATGGATGCCATCAAAAGGCCAAGAGCTACCATGACTTGACCTGTAGATGAATCTTACAGCGGCTCCACACTACTTCACTCATCACTTTGTTAAATATAATATACAGTATGTTTTTTTCCGCCAAGCATCATGCACTGCTACGCAATTCGGTCCATCACGTGCCAGTTGGTCATCTTTGTACCTCGGCAGATCACGAATCGTCACCGAGGTCCACGAATGGATGAAACCCAGATCTTCGATCCACGATTTGTTGCCCAGATGCACATTCTGCCACAATGCGACGCTGGAATCGAAGTACAGGCCAAAAATCAACCTCGAAAAATTCAGGTATTCCAAGGTCATGTTTTTTCCCAAGTAGATGTATATGACAAACGACTGAGCTGGAGGCAAAGCTAACAAGAAATGAGAGGAAGGGCCTGCCCCACAAACCCAGGCAGGGCACGGAGAAGTACAAACAAACACGGAGAAGCAAAAAAGCTCAAAACAAAACATAGAGTATAATAATAGTATAATAGGTATGAATTATATATATATATATTATACATGTGTGCATTTATTTATATTCAAAAAAACTTGTGTTTATATATAGAGTCTGTACAAATCATTTAATGAGACAAGTTCTGCAAAAATAGATACAAACCTCTGTACAAATCTAGGCCTGTACATCATATTCTATGGCGGTCTGGCGGTATGCAGCAAAATCTGAACACGGACCACCTGCACCATCTTCGCCAGCTATCCGATCAGTCTCAAGCGAATCAAAGGAAACAAAGCCTCAATGGAACAGGACTGCAGTTCCAAGTCTTGACGTCCAGCAAAACTCAACATGAGTGGATGCACCGGATGCATGATGTTCATGATGTTTGGCAAATCCTGGCAAGTTGAGATTGTCAAACCCATAATACACCAAGTTGAGTCTTGGCACCTCAAACAATGGACCTAGTGACAATCAACCATGCTTCACTGTAGAATCTGAGAGGTTCTTCGCTACCCTTAATGGAAAGCTTTAGATCTCTATCGTGATATCATCATGGTCTCATATTTTTTGGCAGCTTCTTTCCGAGTCGATGTTTTTTGGGGCACAAAATCTGCCACCTTCTTCCCCCCAGTGATACGAATTTGGCCGTCCGAGTGTCTTTCATCCACTGCCTCAGCGGGAAAAACTGGATCAATGCGGCAACAAGTCAGCTGTAGCTTGGGCGGGTAGCCTTCAAAATGCAGGTTAAATGCATGGTGCGCTCATAAAACACTGCAATTTACAGCCTTTTCTGGTCCCCGAAGCTTTTGCTCAACAACTTTGTGACAGTGATTGTGACAACAAAAAAGTGCAGGCAAGAACGGAACCAAAGATTTATGCTGATAAAATCAGAAAAATTACTCAAAACATCTTTGCTTTTTACATTTTGCCCAGTACAAAAAACTGCACGTCACATACCAGTGATTCGGCTGGTTTGCTTTGGAAACTGAAGGTAAAAAAGCTAAGAAAACACCCATGTCTTTCTATTCCCATAATATCGAAAAACACCTCAAAACCCAGTTTTGTCTTAGTAGCATTCGCGAATAAAACTGCGTAAATAGCGACGTGTTGGACAATTTTCGTACTCACTGATGCTAAAATATCGCAAATACTATCTTTTTTCGTGTAAAAGCGCAAAAATGTTGTCAAACGCAGTGTTTTTGACCCATATTCAAGCGAATGTATTGCTCATTTCGGATGAAAGGTTTCATGTCACCTACCTATACAGTACGTTTCACGCTAAACTGCTAAACAATGTTAAACACAAAGGCATCGCCGCCTTAAGAAGAACCTTATCTCGCAAACTTGTGACCACCCAGTGATATTTATATACACCTATTGCTGCATGTCGCAGGGGTATCTGCTGTACAGCAATGTCTCTGCCCTATCCGGACAAGTGCCATCAAGCTGCTGAAGCTGTATCCAGAATCTGGAATGTGCTAGAACAAGCTCTTCTGAAACTTGTCATCGCAGGCCGCACCCGCAGTGTGGGATAGATTTTTCTATCCAAAACACAGCTGTTAATGGTGTAACAGAGAGGTTGAGAATATGATTGCGGGGGATCCATGGTTTTTCTCAGGTCTTCCACTTGAAAACAGTTGGATTCGGCCTTTTTTTAAATGCCTGAATTTGATTGTCCTATTTACATATTGCCTTCCTTGGACGAGCCAACAGCTTCAACACCTGCAAATCCCCACTGCAATGGTCCCAAATTGCAATCATTCATCGGCCATCGTCCCAAACGATTGAAAAATTTGAAACCATCAAAATGGTGTTCATTTCCAAGGTAAAACCATGATTGTCCAAGATGCACCAGTTTTTTCTTCCTTGCTCCATTGAAGCAGTGTCAAACAATTTGTGCGTTTCTGTTAGGAGTGGCAAACAGCAACTCCTCCCAGTCGCATTTGAAAGTTGCTCCGCCAACTGTATAGTCTAAAGATTGCAATGGCTGGAAATTCAATGGCACTAAAACACTCAAAACAAGAAAAAAAATAAAAATGATGACAATGATGAATGAATGGAGGATTGAAACACATTGAAACCTTCAAAGGTTTGCCACGTCACAGCCATTCCATTCAATCGAAGTATGAGAGCAAACATATTTCACATCAGAGATGACATCATGCATTGAGGTTAAATGTCGGGCAACGCAGTCCTTTCACCACCGGCCCGTACAGCTCATGTAAAAAAACACTAAAAAAAGACTTGGCGACGGAAGGTGCCCAGTTATCTCAGTTCATATCTCGGATCTGGCTCTATCTCTGTCCTGAAACTGCAGTCATCGATGGAATGCTTGCCGGCATCGATGGCGTTCCACTCCATTCCGTGTCAGTGCGAAGCTTCTCCGTTCTTTGGGATCGAAGACGTTCCACGCGTAGTTGTGCTTGGGAAAGCTCGTTCATAGCAGTATCCAGCTGCTTGGTTGCTGTTGCCAACTCCTGCAAAGAAAAAGTAATTACAAGTTGTCTGACGAAGATACAGCGACCATCAACGTCATGTTACATATTTTCTACCACTGTAACTGACACAGCAGCAACAACAACAACAACAACAACAACAACAACCACCACAACAACCACAACAACAACAACAACGATGACGACGAGAACCCTAACATTAACACTAAAACCGCGGTCACTCCTGCCGCTACTACTTTTCCTACTCCTACTCCTGCTATTGGAGCCTCGTTTCATGCCCCGAAAATCAGGGCAAAGTTGAGTCCCTGAAAAATCATCTTGCCCAGACTAGCCCAGGCCAGCGACAGTAAGGAAACCAGTAGAAAGTTGACTCCAATAACACAATCCAATAACTCCAAAGCATTGTCCTCCTCTAGTGATTGCTTTGCACCAGAGTGACTGACCTAGGCCCAAACTTTTGATCGCCATCAAAAGGATGAAATATCCTACTTGGAATGTTCACAATGTGCATCCTCTGCGGTTTGACAAACAAGAACCTGAGTCATGAGAGCGAAAGCTAGGGCAACTTTCAAGAAGTTGGGTTACGACTGTCCTTTGCCTCGGCTGTCTTGTACCACCAAAGTCTTCGCTTGCCACTACGGTTAGACGTGTGGGAAACTATTCATGAATCCACCTCCGGGATTCACAAAAGTACCTGAGTTCCCTGACACAACTCAGAACTGCTTCATGAACCGTGGTGAAGCACCACTCCTAGCGGCATAGGCCCACCCGTTTCCATGGCTTGAGTGACACTGTCCCCATGTTGTTAGGGTGGTCCTCTTCGAGAGACTCCAAGAGACCAAAGCGTTCAAAGACACCCTCAAGGCGTACACCAAGGCAAGCAAAGGCAACTTGAATGCCTGCCACGAAAACAAGTAGGAAAAGTCGCACATATACAATCCAAGTTGGCAACTTCTAATTTCACTAGTTCTGCAGCAAAATGGCAAAAACAACACTAGTGATTCGTGGCTTTGAAGTGCAAAGACTTCCTTCATTGCCAATTGCTGCTGAAGCTAGCTCTATTCACTAGTTCGGCAGCCTCTGTTGCGAAAGTGCTCCACCACATCACTCAGTGCCTGAAACAGGGCACTGAGTACTGAGTACAAACAAATTCACACTTCTGAAATCCCATAGCCTTCATTCCAACTGAATCTGCTCCAGGTTTTCAGATCCCTCAAACCCGCCTCCACTGCTGAGAAGTCACAAGTTATGACAGGAGTGAAGTCCAGGATGAGATATCTAACTTGACCTCAAAGGTCACAAAAAGACTTATATAGCAGGACTTGAATGAAAGCACTGCCATGAAATCTAGAGCACCCTTTATAGTCCGAGTGTTTCTCTTCCTGTTCCAAAGGCTGTTGTGCCTGTTGAATGGTTCTTTAAATGTGCCCAGTCCAAGTACTATCTCTCTGTAAGCGACAACAAACTTTGTGGCGAGGGGCTGATAGCGTTCATGTCCTAAGTGCTTCTTTACAAGACACACGCAAACTGTGACAATAGAGCGACAAGTACCATGCCAAACACCTTCCCTGATCATCCTTTTGACATTATATCCTGCTGTCTCTTTTGGACATCCACCAAAATACATTTCCAACAAAAGATCAATGGAGATCACTTGTAAACTCGTCCGACAAAAACACCCCGCTGCCAAAACCAAGTGTCTTCGATCAAGGTCCGGAGGGTGTCCTCCACATATGCAACGTTGGCAAAATACATCGTAGCACCGATGCGAACCTCACAAAAAAATCCGAAGGAAAATATGGGAAAACTAGCAACATCCAGAGCCATCCAAGGTCACCATGCCAAGCAGCTATAAAAACTCCTTCCACAAAAATTCCACCAGGATTATGTTGAATCGGACGATAACCTAAGCAACATGCTGCCGAATCTTTTTTGCCTTTTGCAACCATCTTGACGTCCATGACATCACAAGAAATGTTTGCAATAAACCCCTTCCACCCCGTCACAAACACACCAGGATCCTGGATAACATTGGCTTCTCCGAGTGACTGTTGGTGCCCTGGATCCGCCAAAGAACCCTTAGACATTGAGGGAACTGTGATGTTTGGAAAGCCCACTCAGATCTATTTGTCTTTTTAATTATTTCAGATGCATCCCTATGTCAATTCGGACTTGATCCATGATCTATGATCTATCTATCCAACTCTATGTACATATGTCAGAATCCTTAAAAACTGTATATAAGATACGACTATTGAACGCAATCAAATGAGATGAAGGATGAAAAAGATGGGCACCATGCCAGAATACACACAAGCGTCGGAAATATGTCTCTCTGTCTGCGCACAGGCACATGTTTCGCCATAAGAATCACGTGTAGATATAGCTAAAAAAATATCTATAATATACGTATATTCAGTATATCAATCCCTTAAGCCGTAATCTGTGTAGGGATCCATCTTTCAAGAGTTGTACCTGCATGGCAATGGGTGTCTATTGATGTATTTGTCTTGAAATCATGGATCATGTATCGAACACTCCTTCATGGCATCTAGCAGGCATTCTTGTGCCCATGAAGCTATTCAACTGTGCATCTCTTCATTTCATACATAGAAGTTGATGTGTAGAAGCTGTACAACTGATGTGGTTCATATACGTACCTGAAAACTTGTGTGGAATCCACAAGATAAACAACGGAAATCAACAAACTGTGCTGTAAAATGAGCACACAAATGCACTGCAGGCAAAAGGTGCAAACAAGTATCGTAATGGGCGGATGCACAGACTCATAAATGACCACCGACAAGGAAAGCCTCAGAATCTCGTCAAATTTTGATACAACATGAGAGATTTGGTGGATGATGGTGGATGGGCATACAGTTCACCAAGAGTTTCACGTACCTCAAATGGAAGTACTCACCTCTACATGAGCTGTATGTATGGCTTACGTAAGGGAATTACCACAAAAAAATCCTTATAAGTGTACAGTACCGCCATTTTTGGTACAGTACCTATACCTGAAACTTTTAAAAAAAATAATTACTTTCACAAAATGAATCCTGATGGATTCGAGCTTTTGGAAGTCGACTCCGAAAACACTTCTTCGTCAACCGAGAGGCAATACAGCCAAACCAATACCAAGCACTGGTCCAAGGCATAGTGTGCCTAGAAAGGCTGCCTAAGCAAGGAAAAAGGGTGACAGAAACCTTGAAGGAAGACTACAAGCAGTACGATTTCCGATGCTAAGAAACAATAAGAAGCATATACTAAGCTAAGAATCCCAAACTATGCATGCAACTGAGGAAAAATCCAAACATGTGCATGGCATCGAATCTTCGATCAAAGTTTTTTTTCAGCAAGCATTGAGTGCCTGGCCATCCACATGGCAAAGTCGCTCTTTTTGATTTTGAACCTTTGGGTCTTGCTTGAGGTATCAAGCAGCCATGTCAAGCAGTTTCAGACTCACAAAAACATTTCCAGGATGGAAATATACTGCAAGCAAGCGGTGTGCTCAAGCAAATCTGGGAGCACAAGAGAAATATCAAACAGCCGCAGTGTTACCGCAACTGTTGTTTCTGACCTCAATGTTCCCTCAGAAACTGAGTTTTCAACAAGCTGATGGCCACGTCATAAGCAATCAGCTTTGACACCGAGCCTAACATGATTCAAAATTCTGAGAGAGAGATGCCATGTTGTCAACCAAAAGTTCTTGCGTGAAATTCAGCAGCTAATGTTTCTAGTCTAGTCCAGAAATGAATTGTTTCCTGAGAGAACCTTCAAACGTTCCCCAAAAAAATAAAATAAACACTGCGTCGAGTGTTTTACGAACCTGTTTGTGTCTTGAGGCTCTTGTGCTTCTTTGAGTTCCAGGCTCACAACAATAGCAGCCAGGACAAACTTGGGGAGGTAGTAAAAGAGCCTTGGCAAGCATTGAGTCGTGGAAAAGTCTCTCAACCCAGCATTGTCTCCGAAACAAGAAAGGAATAATAAGAATTCTTGAAGTATGCCAGTCTCAGTTCTGAGTCCTTGACCCAGCTCCAAACAAACTATTATGCAAGTGAACGTGGACAACAATCAACAAAGTACTTTGTCATTGAGACTCCACAAACACTCTCTGTCCAATGAATCCAATCTATATTTCGAATTATTTCGACATATTGGCAAAAAGAACCAACCAAACGCTCCCCTTTCCCAAACGCTCCCCTTTCGAATCAATCCTTGAAGGCTGAAACCTTTTCCTCTTGACTCAAGCAATGCTCAGTGAAAATTCTCTGCAATCAACTTCCTTCGCCCCGCCTTTTGGTAGGACCAGGTGCTGGAAAACACGACAGCGTGCACAGCCCATAGTGATATCGTCGGGACTACCCCTCAAATTTTCAAGGGGCACCCGAATTCAGACCGATGAACAACGCCAAATAAGCCAAGCCGAAAACAGCTCCGTATCCTACAAATTTCAGTGTCGGAGTGATCATATCCTTCTCAGAATCTTCTTCGCTAGGAGGATTGGTCAACATTCCAGCATAGTATGACAGTGGTTTGTCAGCATCTTTCCCCATATCTGATGGGCCTTTCGCAGTTTCTGAATCTGTTGCCGCACGTGCAGAGAGCGCCCCCTGACGTGGAAGTCCCGAGGTTTGCAACCGGCTGTTGCATGAGATGAAGCTGTCCATACTACACAGACTGACCAGCAGAAGGGTTGCAAGACATCGGAAAACACATCTTCTCAAAGATCCGATATTGGAACGCATGGCTGGAACGCACACCACCACAAAAAGCCACCTATCACATCATCTGACCCAAGGTTTTTCAATCACTTGAGCCGTAGAACAATCAAAAGTGTGCTTGCTGGTCCAAGCAAGAAGGGCATTTTACTGGCAGGCAGATTTGCTTGGCATGGCTTGTGCTGACGTGTTGAAGCAGTGCAAGACCCTTCTGACGCAAATCGTTCTTCTCAGAGCCGCACTGTGTGAGGTATAGAAGGGCAAACAGCGACAGAACAACTGGCGGGTGAGAGGGAATGGAGACGCAGGACACACAAACCGCAAATTGCGCCAAAAAAGAAACAAACGGCAGAGGAAAAGGCCAGGAAAGAATAAATCAGGTATGACTACTATTCACTCTAGACTTTGCCTCCGTTTCAAAAGAAATTGGCATTTGAGTCTGACACACCTGAAACAATTCCTGAAATCTGCGAAACACCGCCGCTGGTGTTGCAAACAGCACTTCGTGAGAAGCTCCCCGAGGCCTTAGGACGGCATGTAGGTTGGGTCTGCCTATCTGTTGCAAGGAAGTCATAAAATCAGCACAGTCTCCAAATATGGCCATCGACTTTGCATGATCTATGTATGTTTATCTCCCCCTTTGATGCCAAAAAGAAAAGTGTGTTCTTCAAGTTCAAGCCCCACATCATCACAAAATTCCTTGTAAACTGCTCTAACTGCTGAGGCACTGGAAAGGATGAAAACATCGACCCAAAAATGTTCGAAAAACCCAGCGCCAGCAGCTCTTGGTTCGACGAGAGTTCATCGCCTTTGAGAGGGAGGATTTGCCGGGACTGCCGTTTGGCTGTGCTGGAAATGATTCTTTAAAGGGATTGGGAAGATTCAAACCACCCTACAGTTAATAAAAGTATGTTATAGTTATATATAAGTTATATGTATGTATGTTGTATATATTTGTATATTATATATATATATGAAATCTGTCAATGTTACAACTTGAAACTCCAAGCCAGGTCACCAGATTGCTTCGCCAGGTTCTGGGCTGTAGCAAAGGCTTCCAAAAAGCCTTCGTTGCTGTTGATGGTTCAGAAATCTGGCAAACTCACCAGTTGGGGGTTGGTAGTTGCAATCTCATTTTTTACAGGGTTTCAAAAACATCCAAACGGTGGTTGGGAATGGGATTTCTGAACCATCAACAATATCACCGTTTAGTCGTCTCAAACGAACTGCGGAATCAAAACGACGCAGACTGCCACGCCTATAACTGCAATCGAAACAGACATGGGCAGACTTTTCCGCACATCCCACCAAGTCCATCTCGAGTAGGACGAAAGTGAGTTTGGCAACGATCCGCCAGGGATATCTCCGATATATTCTAATCCTCATAAAAGGTCGAATCGAATGCAAAAAAAATGACTACTCAACCACAAGAGCGGTGGGAAATGGAAATGGGCCATACACAATATCTATGTCGACCCCTTGTGTCCTTCGACATCCTGCAACGGTTTGCAGAGGTAGATGAGAAGCACACCAATTACCTCAGGAGCACATGAAGTTTTCGCTTCTCAATGTCTTTGATATGTCCAAGTTTTTCCACTACAACACCATCCCCATGCTTCACCACATTCTCATTTGCAAAATCCAAAACAAACATAGCAAAAACGAGTGTTTGTAACGCTGAACCCAAAAAAAAAACAGCTCCTACAATTGGCATCACCCATGGCCACCTTTGGCTTATGGTGGCCATCTTTTGTATCGGCCCAAGATACGCAGCTGAGAAGTGGTCCCAGAGAACCAAGCAACTTACAGCCGCATTTGATACCAATCTTTCGAAGTCCGATTAAACAAACTGTGAAGGCCAGTCCAAACCTGAGACGATTTCTGGTATGAGACAATTATTTTATATTTTGTTGCCATTTTTTTCTAGTGATTCAAAAACAAGTTCAGATGTATGTTGTTTTTTTTCGTGAATCTTTCTTATTTTTTGGTGTTTTCAGAGATGAAACAATGAAACATCCTAACACCAAAGATCCAGAATACCTCGCGACTCGCCAAGTTCACAGTTTCAACAACTCACCGTTTTTCCTTCCCTACTAACGACAGTATGTCTTGTCCAACTTCGCCAGGTTGGATCCCATCAACCAATTGAGGCAAAATTTGTAAGATCTGTTTGCACTTGTCGATTGTCGAGTGATGTTTGCTATTATGATGTGATAATATCACGAAACAAATGCTACATATATAATTGATATTAGTGTAACATTCATCTTAACATGTATTTTAACATGTATACAGGGACCCCCATCAACTGTAGTTCTCACATAGGAAGCCAACGACTCACTCCACCAAAGGCACGACAAAGCAATTGGCTTCACTTCACCAGCTTTAGCCACAAAGGCCCAGATCTGCAAGATTGGAAATTCCTGGGTTCCGAAGTTTCAAGCCGAGCCCGTTGGCTGAAAAAGCTGAGGGGGGTATCTGTTGTATGAATCATACCTAAAGACAAAGAATTAACCTTAAGGAGTTAATATCTGATGATATAAATCCTGTAGGCGAATCCATTTCTTGTATTTAATTCACCTGACTTATGTTGTTTACATTTTTTGTTTCACCTGAAATTTGGAGAAAAAAACATGAACTGATCTTGAAACGCTGCCAAGCAGCAGAGCCTGCCACCTGCAGGGGGCTTCTTGCAAAAGTTGGGATGTTCAATCAGTCTTTTCGGCTCTATAGAAAATAGAGCCCTATACACAAGATGCAAACACTCATCTATCACATATCACTCATATCACCACTCATGACTTTGGTCGAGGTGCTTTGTAACCCAGCAAATTCTTAAGCTGATGCATCCTTAGCAGGACAAGAAAGGCAGACCATCACGACCCACATCGGAACCACACCATGTCAGCATCGGGGGTCCATGGGACCTTCTAGTGTCCATGGGAATTGTCCACCAAAAAAGGCCCAGCTGCATGATGACAAGTGCTGAACCGCTTGAGAAGCCACTGATAACCTCAGTCCCAAGATTCGAAAGCAGATCAAAAATCTTGTCATCATTGAAAAACTGATGCCAAGCCACTGGATGACCCAAGAACTTCAGTAAAAAGCCAAGCTGAAGCACCTTGGTTTTTTGGATCTCTGTCTCACGCCCATGGAACCGAAGGCCACCAGTTTCAACGCCGAGGCACACAAAAGAGTGTGAGGAAGCAGCCACACAGCAGTGATTGCAGAATGGCCTGTTTGAGAAAGGTTCAGAACAGCCTTCCGCTTTTTTCATGTCAAATCCTTTTCACCCAACTAGCACCAGACTGGCTAGAAGTACCTTTGGATGCAAGATGCTACTTTTTCTGAGTACACCTGATCCTACTGTGTATGTCTTGCAATACAGGCTGGAGCTTGCTGCAATAGATCTCAAACTTCCTATAATGAATGGGTTTGGTTTGGCAGAGATGGAACTTTTCTGTTTCCATTGGATCAAGTTGCATTTTCTCATTGCAGGTGAGTTGCAAGATCAACATACTTCTCTTGACAAACCTCGTCTCATTCAACTCAAGGGCTGAAGCTGTGAACTGTGAAGCTGCAACTCCGGAGTCCTCAACCTCTGTCCTGTCTATGTACGTCATTTGGGTTCCCAAAAAAATGTGGATCACAATGAAATCCAGACTAAAATGGGACCCCACCCAATTGGCAGCCTTGGGTGTTGACAACTCATGATTCATGCGTTAAGATTGAATAAGTTCGTGGCACCGGCAAACTACGAATGTCTGAATTACACCAACAAAGCTCAAGGGAGCTTGTCTACCAAACGCGTCAGGCAAGACACCATTGCTTGTCTTTCTACCTCGCTGTGGTTCTGATGATGCCAGATGGGGCATTGATATTCATCCTCGGTCAAAAATGCGAGGAGAAGAATCTTCTGTCAATGCGACATTAACGTGCAAATACATGCTAATACTCACACTGAATAACAGGTGGTCCAAACCAGACCACAAAACCAGAAAACAATCAAGGGTATTTTCACAAAACCCCCAATAACGGGACCCCTTTATGGTAAGTTTCCTATACTGTTCCCATATCTTTTTCAAAACCATCACAAGCAAACTCCCTTGGTTCAAGTCTCCACGCCACCCTCAAGACCATCATGCACCAAAAGCGAAATCATCGCCACAGGCCCAACCATCAATCTGCAAGTTGAAAAACGCTGCCGTTCAAAAGTAAAGATATTCGTTGCGGTTGCATGGTTACAGCAAGACAAGCTTACAGAACAAGCGTTAAACAAATATCCTGAACAATAAAACCAACACCTGTTTGGCATTGAACATCCCAAACACCCCAATTCCGCTTCACTTTGATGCTTTCCAAGAACTGATGGATTCTCACCAAGGAGCTGTCTAGACATGCCCAAAACAGAGTAGACCAGTTGAGGCATCACCAAGGCATACCTGAAATTTCAGCTTTCAAGGATCACCCCCGGTTGGGTCAACTTTACCTCCCCTTCGCCAAGCTACAGTCCATATACCTGAGCTGCAACACACTGCCATGATTCGCCAAGGCCAAGGTTTGATCACCTAAAAACGCCAAGGGACATGGGGCAGCCCTGCAATTTCAGCATAAGCCAGACTCTCAGGGACACCCATGACAGCCACAGTTCCTCCTGGAAAAAACTGCATCTCAGTTTGAAAATGGGAGAAAGGCAAAAACAACCGGCACCATATGCACCATCACTTGCTCAACGCGATTTCTGTTGCAAAGGTGGGCAACTTTCCATCAAAAGTACGAAATGATGTCCCTGTTTGCAAATCATAGGTTGAATTCCTTGAGCAATCCACACTAGCCGCTAGCCGGATCATACAGTACAAATTGTGTCAATAACTGCCCTTCATACAAGCGCAGGCTCCCGCGAGCAAACGTCCAACTGAAAATTACAACTAAGCGTCTGATTTATCTCCTGTGCAATGACAGAATGAAAGTGCCCTGAATTCTAGACATACTGTATTCTTTGCAGAGTCATCTCTTGACCAATGCGTTAAGACGATAGGATACAACAACTGCCCACTTCTTCCAACAAAAACCGCACGTGGACCCGTCCTGCAACAAAGTCAGACAGCAAGTCTCCCAGCGTTGTCTGGGAGATTACGGTCGAGATCCAAAACAACAAGTTGTCATGTTTTAAAAAATCAAGACCCTCTCCGAAACGAAGATAGCACCCTTTTGAAATGGATGGCTGAAAGACTAGTTTTTTTGGGGGCGTCCTTTTTGTTGGCAGGTACTATGGGTACGGAAACTCAGATGAGTTCTTGACTTGCAAATGTCCCAGAATTCAACTGTTGGTGAAGCTTCATGAAGTGATCCATCAAATCCTCTTGGGAAAAAAGTGATATTTCCTGGATTGATCCTTGAAAACACATTGACGTTTTTTTGAAAAAAAAAACATCAAAACAAGCGCAAGTGTTAAACCTTCAGGTTGCCAAATCCTCGAGGATTTTGTTGCATTACTCTCTTTGCTATTCTGTACATATGCCCCTAATTATTGCCCAAGCTTTCGGGAACATGATGAAAATCGGCCTCGCTGAAAATCCTGGTCAAGGGGAAGTGCTGAATGCAACGCGATGCCAAGGATTTCTCACTCCTTCCACTTCGAAAAGTCCATGGCTGCTGACAGCTTGTTGTGATATATGTGGGGTTCCCCCGATTTTTTGGCTTCAAGCAATGATCCTTGAAACTTCTCATGACTCAAAATATCACGAAGATCTCACGGTCAAATCCCCAAAGGCAAAGACAAGTGAGCTACGAGTGCTATGAGTCGCAGTGAGCCATACTCTTGAAATCAGTATGGATTGATATAAAGTTTCATAGGATGGCGGTGCACTCCTCATTGGTCTGAGTAGATGCTTTCTGTTCACATAGTCTGTCAGTGTGAGTTTGCGCTTGTTCAGCAAGTCGGTGAGGTCCTCGCGAAACCCAAAAAAAACGCGAATCCCAATCCCTGGGACCCAGCAATAAACAGCCAAGCTGAAACAACGAAAGTGTTCCCATCAATCCAAAGTGATCCTCATCCTCAGATTCGGCTTGATCCTGGCAACAACATTTTTGGTCGCCGGGGAATCTCTCAAGATGAAGGCTCCAAGGGCAAACTTCAAGCGACTTATTGTATCTCATCGAAATGGTGAATTTGTGGGCAGGGTCAACAAGCATCATCTTGGATGTAGAGGAGTCTCTATGTTGCCTAGAGCATAGGATCAATTGATTCAAATGAAATCCTATCTTCAAAAAGCTGACCCAAGCTCGACGCCTCAAGTGGCTCACAAGAACAAACAGATCAGATCAATAAATAAAGTAACAAAAGGATTTACAAAAGGTAAAGTGTCAAATGATATGCCAACTTGAATCATCACTTAGATCTTCATGACCTTTGATGAACCATTGCTGTCCGGCTGTCCTCCACATCTGCTGTGATGCATTTGAGACATGTACCTTAGGAGAGATCTCATGTCAAAAACATCCAAAGCAGGAAATCCGTAAATTCGTGTGGGATTCTTACTTTGTTGGTATCAAATTGATCAACGGAACCACCGAGTCCACCGAGTTGGTTGAAGTTTTACGATCATGTGGGTATGTTGAGCCATTTCTCTCTTTGAGTCTAGTTTCCAGTGATCATGTCACCCAGTGCAATGTGCTGCTGGCGCAAGAGCAGCAGTGCCGCTGCAGTCTGAGAATCTGGCCTCATTTTCAAATAAATTCATCGCTCCCGGAACTTTTCCGCCCGCAAAATCAGGGATTTGGATCCCACCAGTTGGGTTGTTTCAAAGCAAAAGCCACCCTCCAACCCAACTAAGCGCCAAATCCAAGGGACTGCCTTAGGTCACCTTAAAACACATCCCCCATCCAAGGTGGGCCCCAAAATTACAGCAAATCAAAACAACCGGTGAAACGACAAAAATCACAACCAAACTGCGCATAACTAATGCTAATCAGCTAATCTGCTCATTGACCCCTGAGGAACCCCTCCAAAAAAAACAAGTTTGGTGAGAAAAATTCATCCACGGAAGTGCTGGAGCCGAAGGTGTAGAACTCTATCAAGCAGAGTAGCGTGACCACCCATGTGACCGATGAGCGCGTCGGAAATCCTGCAGACACAAAGATAGAAAGCCATTCGGCTTGCCACTGTGGTGTGGATTTCAAAATTCAAAATGCTTCAAAAGTCTTGGAAGCAGACTGTGGATAGTGATCTAAGGGCTTAAGAGACACTTTTTGACATGAGGTTTTTTTCTCCTTGGAACCGTTGCGCTCTTCGTCAGAAGAAGACCCATCCTCATCCTGTCAACCAAAGGATTGTGAATAAAGCTTCCAAAACCAGGTGCCAAAAACCATCCAAAAACCACAGACAAGCTCACCCAAAGCAGCTTCCTAGGTACCTCAACCTTTCCATGTGGTTCTGCTTCGCCTCACAGAAAGCGATTCGTCGACTCAAGTGACGCTCACTATAGTCACTACATTGGCTTTCCATGGCTCCAAGATCAAGGGAACAAGACAAGAGCTAAGAGACAAATGGCAGAGATGAACTTATTTTGGGCAGGAATTCATTGAAAACGAGTTCTATCAATGTTACAGGCTGGGGAGAGATTTGACAGCCTGCATCAGCTAGAAGAATTCAGAGAAGGCAACAGAAAGCTGAAAAGCTCCATCTATGTTTCGAAACAGCTTGCGGGTAAATGGGTTTCTGTTTCATCATGTCGTTCTTTCTTATTGATTTGGTTGGTCTGTAGGAATCTGGCAGATGAATGTGGCTAACAACCTTGAACCAAAGTGTTGCTAACGTAAACTGTAAGGCAAATGTCAACAAGCTGAAGGAATCTCACGAACCACAAGGAAAAAACACGTCCTAAGACCTTTACAACGAAAGGATATGAAACAGTTACACAAGATACGAAGCAATATGACTCATATAACTTGTAATATGTACAGTGCAATAAAGGAGTATGATGACGCAATGAAACATTTGGAGTAACTATGAGGATATCAAGCCCCGTGAGAAAAGATCTTCCTTGCTCGTGGTGTTGAGGCATGTGCTCGGCGGCTCGGCGGCTCGGTCTTTTGAACGAAACACGCCGTCCATCCAAACAACATACCAAATGATGCGACAAAGGTAAACATCCTCGATTGATGCAAATATTTCATGATACTCTTCAACCTTTTACCTATTGGACTTATCACCATGAGTTATCTTAATGTGTTTGAAATAGTTCTTGTAATGATGAATGGTGCCTTGCAAAATGATGTACCATGGACATAGGGGAAAGGTGCAGCCGCTCCGTTTTGGAGCTGTCAGCTGCAATGTCTGCCAGGATGAGCAGCACCATCTCTTGGAGATCAGGTGCTGGTGACAACGTCGCAGAAAATGAAAGACACCGGTGCCAAAGTCACCGCTTTTGGATTGTTGGATTACCACCATTGATGAAATAAGATGGAAAACAATCACACGGATCAAACTAACCAAACGAACCAAACGATTCAAACTAATAACAGGTTTCTTTCACTGCAAACCAATGAAACTAATCTTTCACAAAACCAAACTTTCAAATCCAACTCTGGGGCTCAGAAAAGATCCATGATAAAGTCTCCAGCATCCTGGAAGCAATGGCATGCATGTCCGAAATAAGGGAAATTTCAAAGTTCCTTTATCCTAAACACCTACATTTGCCTTTTCGCTTGTTGCTGATATGAAACATTCAATGCCTTGACTGTCTTAACATTTTGACAAAAACGCCCCAAACGCCTCGGTGGCACCAGCTATCCATTCCTTGGCGGAGGGGAAGGAATCGGATTTTTTATAAAAAAAAGTCTGAGGGATGATGGAAGCTGTGGCTAGAAAAGCATGTTTTTTTTGGAGAAGTCTAATAGATGATAATAATAATGATAATACGCTAATAATAGACATATATACTCGATGCTGCTCCTTGAAAATCTATTCTGAGATCTTCAACAATACATACTTGAAAAATATTTGACATCTTTCTGATCAAGGCACAAACACAAACATCTAATACAAACATCAAGCCACACTTAAGAGCTTATCCAGCTTATCCAGCCTATGGATCCGCAGCACTGTTGACGACATGGATACATGTCAAATCCCTGTCGTGTTTCCGAAAATTTTGGAGGGAAACCAAAGGCATGTGATGAATTCGCTACTTGAATGGGAAACCTCCCGAACTGACTAAGTCTGGGATCTTGGATTGACCTTAACTAGCAACAGCTCTTCAAAAATTAGCCGCCTCTTTGGACATAGTCGATTGTGTTCTACAGTTTCATGGAAACGTTGATGTATGTAGTGAATACCATCCCCCGTTTTCTGTTTCGCCATGCGTCTCCCACATCGCCAGCAACATCTCCAATGGCATCCTTAGAGTGTTTTTCTCACAACAACTTCCAAGCATTTCAAGCAGCTGGGATGACAGCACTCCGTCATCCCAACTGTGGTGTCTCAACATCCAGGGAAGCCCCAAGCCCCTCAAGATCACCAAACCATCCATTGGTCCATTGGTTGAGAAAACCAGAAATAAAAACCTCTTCCATCCACTAATCCAGTGCATTTTTGGAGGCCGCGATTTTAGAGACTTTCAGGTTCACTGTTTGCAGATAGAAGGATCTCCAGCATCGCCGGCAATGTCACCCAAGGAATCCTTGCAGTTAAGACAAAGGACGATGGATGATGGAAGTGCCAAGGTCTTTGCACTGCAACACATGATATACAGAGTCCGAGCAAGCTTCTTTTGAGGGAACACCTTGTTCCAGCCATGTCGATGTCTTCATTAATTCTCTCATCCATTTCGAGTTGGAAAATCTGAACCATGCACATTCCCATGTTTCGTCGCTGGCATGCTGGAAGCATTCATCAAAAGATGTTTCGGATGGTGAATCAGGCACCCCCAACAAAAAAATCCTGTTTTTTTTTGCAAGAGGGGACCCTTTTGCCACACCTTAGGAACTCTGCCAAACCAACGGGGGAGTTCACTCTACTTTTCAGTTGATGCCAAGGTCTCAAACCTTTCATCCAAGGAACACCAAGATCTTCCAATCCATCACCTTCCGCCAACAAAGCACCAGCAACGCAAGCAGCTCCGACCAGGGCAACACCTGGCACTGAAAATGCTACCAGGTTAGGACCCCGAGTTTGATGGCGATGGAAAGCAATGCGGCCTTCACCAGTTGGGGGTTGGTAGTTGCAATCCCATTATTTACAGGGTTTCAAAAACATCCCAACGGTGGTTGGGAATGGGATTTCTGAACCATCAACAGTAGCAATGGGATGGACATTTCATCTTTGGCATCAGGAAATCGTTTTTACTTCGCTTTTCGGATCTTGAGCTTTTTGATGTTTCACAGTTTCACCCAGCTCTAAGACTTTTGAGGCATGACGCATCTGATTTCGAATCTGGCACCTTTTTTGATTTCAACATCCACCGGGTTTTATGGCCCAACGGCCCACCTCCAACGGCAGCAGCACCAACTGCCACTTTTTTGCCAGTGCTCCATCCCTTCTTTCCATCTGCTGCAGGATCTGCAGGATCTCCACCAGCTGCAGGGGTTGGAGTTGGATCATCGCCTTGAAAATCCGAAAAAGTTCACCACTTTTGAAATCCCCCAAAAAACTCCCGGCTGCGGGTGGCACAAGGAAAGCTGGTGCTGGCCACCCACCTCCTTTTGGCTTGCCCATCTCCAAGAACGTCGCAAACTCATCGTAGGAGATCTCACCAAATTTGCCGGGAAAGCCAATGAAAAACATAAACTTTTTCGGCTGGCATGGGCAGTCTGGCCATGTTGAACCATCTTGCAAATTGGAGACGCCTTGTAATCTTGGTTCTTGTCAACTTGCAAGATAAGATCATTAATCTCCTTGGCGTTTCAAGTTCCATCTTGTTGCCCCCTCCCAAGAATCTTCTTTTCGCTTTGTCAATGCAGATTGAAAAAAATTTAAACCGACACGAAACCTAGTTGGTGGTTTCAACCCATTTGAAAAATATGCTCGTCAAATTGGGTTCATCTTCCCCAATTTTAGGGGGTGAAATTTTCAAAAATATTTGAGTTGCCACCAACACTAAAATGACATGTTCAGCAATATTCACAACAGTTTCCCCAAGCTGAGCTTGCATCAGATCGGCCCAGTTCAGGATTCAATTGAGCCTGAGATTTGTTGTGTTAAGACTCAAGCTACAAGGACAACCAAGTGGTGAACCAAGTGGTTTGCAAGCAAATGTTTGCACCAAAATCTGCCGGAAGTAGTACCAAAAAACCTACTACAATAATTCAGCTTCAGCATGGACATGAATACAACATTTCATTGCTTAAATCGAGGTTGATATTGTATACATGGGCCAGATGCTGGGTTATGTAGAGATTATAACAAGCCAATTGCGTTTGGATCCCAAAATATACCCTGCAAGTTCAAAGGACTATCCTTTTGTTGCGACTGCTCCACCTGGCTGATTGTCCGGCAGTTTCCTTGCTGATGCATCCCGCATCCCCTGGAACCCACACGGAAAAGATCATGCTGATCTTGGAGTCCAAGTTGCAATCAATTCAGCTAGCTCGGCAAAGCTGATGTGTCCTAGTCAGCGCTGAGTTTCAGATTTCATCCAGCATGTCCCAAAGCAGCACATGAAGAGTTTTCACCATCCATCTTTCGGCATCATGAAGTGATTCGTTGATCTCCTTTGCCATCTTTGTCCCACTTCTTGAATTGCTCCCGCACCGGGTCGAGTCTGCCTCGACAACCGACAGAACGTAGAGAACTGACTTTTCTGATCAATTCTGAAGAGCCTTCCAAAAGGGAGAAAGAGTATTTTGGCATTATGCCTTCATCTTCAACTGATTCATGAATCCAACCATCCAACCCAATCCATCCCATCCTCCCAATTTAAATTCATCAGGTCCCAGGTTTTCTACGTTCGCAGAAAACCAGGTGCCTTCCCAAGAAGGCACAGGAACCAGCATGGCTTGTCCCGGTTTCGCATCAGCTGGGACTTTGACTTCAAAGAACTGACCTCGAGGAGGGTCCAACAGTCCAACAGCAATGCGGCTTAGGCCAGGCATCCAAAGCCAAACCCCATGATTTGCTGCTTCAACCAAGGTACCCTTGGCTTTTGGATGAGGCACTTTGATCACAGTTCCAGCTGTGCCTTCAGGTACCTCCCAAAAAAACAGGAAGTCCCAAAACGCAGTTTGGTTAAAACCCACCCGAATATATCACCCCGGCGTCGCCTTAATGCAAATCGTTGGCCCTGGTTCCATGGGTTTATCATCAGCATCTCGGATAGGACCACCTGGGGCCTCCATACCTCGGATTTTCATAGCTGCTACAAATGGCTAAAAAACAAGTGCTTCCCTCGATGGTTTTTTAGCCAAAAAACGGTAAGGAGCTCTGATCTCTCGAGTACCACCACTGATGAGATTCTCCTGCCAAGGAAAATTGGCAAAGTTTAAGGCATCTCAAGGCATCCTTGATCTCCATTGACCCGAAAGGATTTTTCAGGACTGCTGAGTCATCTGTTTGAAGTTGACCTGTCAAAATCGGCTTTCTGTGAGCAACAAACATCTCAAGACACAGTACGTTACCGCTTGGTAAATGCCCACCTCGTACTTCTCCTGAGAAGATCAAATTGGAATTCACTGTTACTGCAATTTAACAAGTTGACTATTCCAAGTATGCAATGACTTAAATCACCAAGAATTCAAGATTGGTAGCTGTGTCCTTCTTGCCATTGATGAACCTTGGTGGGACAAGCTAAGATTTAGAGTTTCTCAAAATTCAAAAGTAGTTTCGCTGCCAAATTTTGAGATTCCCGACATGTTGAACCTAGCAGTGCGTTGGCCAGACATGTAAGCTGTCTTCAATTTCTTGTCTTCCTTTGACCTGAGGGCGAATCATCCACATTTGTGGCTTTGATACTGAAACTTTGGAGAAAGCATTGGCAAGAATCAGTTGCATTCATTGCACACCCGGTTGCATTCATTGCACACCCATGCAGTTCCAAGTGTCTCATAGTCTGACCAGTGTCGCCCAAGCTTGACTTGAAATTTCGACATACTGCCTTCCACCAAAGCCAACAAAAACAGCCCCACACATCTTCAACCAACTGTTAGGATTGTGCCGTTCACCCCATACGTTGATTACTTCTCAAAAACACCAATTGAACAACCCTCGTATCAAGTGATAATGCTTTTGCTCGTTTCGTTCACTTGCACCCTCTATACCTTTGAAACTGTCTCTCTTGCTTCCAAGTTACAAGGCGCAAACGCGGCACTTCGTCCGAAGTAGGGCACGGGCACAAGTCGATGTTCTTTTTTTCTGAGTCTGAGCCACACGAGGAAAGAAGCGGCAACGAATGGTGACTTTCCCAGTTATTTCTTCACATTGCGAAAAAACACTGGATTCGATGCGGACAAGGGTCACTTTTTGTTGAACCAGAAGTGCTGAGTTTTGGTCGACGGAAAAAACAAACATTCAAATTTGATTTGGATCATTTGGTAGAACAAAACGCCTTTTTTGCACTCGACTCGAATCAGAGTGCGATTCGTGGGAGTGGAGAAAAGTAGCTGAGTCGAATCGTCTGCGCAACCAGGGACAAACAAACAAAACCGAATAAGGGAGTAACATGTCATCTGTGTCATCTGATGTCGTTGTGTCCCTTCCAAAATCCACAAAAAAAGCCAGCTCCACAAAAATCTAGCAAAAACCAATGGAAGCGCAAATCGGAAGTCGAAGAAAATCTCAAGAATTGAAACATGGAAACGCTACACGTATATGCGCGAAGACTGGACCATCTTATATATCCAGTCCAGAACTTCGCTATCGGTTTAGAAATAGATTGCCAAGAGTTTGGTGAGTATCCAAAGCAAGCTTCAAGATAGAGAGCTTTTTTCTGATGGCGTTTGCCGAAAAACATCCATTTTTGACCCAGGTTTTTCTGTCATGTGTCCTTAGCCCATGTGAAAAACCCATGAAAAAATGGAGCTTTTCACCTTGAGCCTTGCTCTGAACACTGCCTTTGCGATCACAACCCCGCTTTGTGTCGACAGGTTGACATATTGAGACAGGTGCTTGGACCTGTTGAATTGAATACAGAAGCACCAACAAACTTCGCTTGGGAAGTTTCGGCAAAGTGCCTTCAAAAGAAAATCACAAATTTGGTCGATTTGCTCATACAAGTACTCTTCCAAAGCATTCATCTTTTGATTTCAGAAAATGTCGTGGGTAAATCATTTGAAGCCGGGAAATCTTAAGCCGAGCCGCAAGTTCAACGATATTTGTTAGAACGATACTCTCAACCCGGCGCGTATGTACATTCTTACTCAGTACGTCCAGTAAAAATGGGGTTGATGCCATGGACAGCTGGTCCATATCTGCTAAACAAAAACTGCACGATTGCACCTTACTTGGATCTCTCCACCCCTGACTCACATGAGCAGGTGCTTCTGCCAGTTGGACCGAGGCCCTGCCGTGTACAGGCTTTCTGTACAAGCTGCACTGAGAGTTCCGCTTGGCATTGACTTAAAAGTCCAGGAGCTTGCTCCTCAGGAATTCCAAAAAAAAATGTCCAGAGCCCTCACAAATTTGGATTGTTTTTGTATCAAAGGACAGCAATCCTAACATCTCATACAATGAAACAATTTGCCCTGTCCTGACAAGGTCATACCGATTTGGCGGTCACGGAACCTCAGGATTTGAGTCTGAGAATCTGCAAAAACGGTTTTGAGCTTTGCAAACTGCACTTAGCTAAGGCCCCTGACTGAAGCTGTGCATGGCGAAAGCTCCCAGAAAGCTTCCCGGCTCAGTAGTGTGATTGAAACAAGTCCACCAAGCCTCTTGCCACGCATCGCAAGCATCCCCAATCGCACAAGATTGGGCTTTGAGTTTTTTCATCGTTATGGACTCTGCAAATATGCTGGCAGCATGGAAAGCACAACGGGCGCATAACTTTATTGTTTATCTGTTTATCTTAGTTTGTTGCTGCTCGATTTTGCCAGTATTATCTGCAAAGCCCGCAACCAAGCTCTTGCGAGCTCTTTACCATGTTTCTCGAAGATCTTTACAAGCAAGGTGAAACAAGATTTCTGCAACAGGGACAACCAGAAAAATGTTGTGTGCGATATCAGAAACATACAGCTTTCTCCAATCTTTCTTGAGGCCCTGTTGAAAAAAAAAAACATCAGCGCCCTTCCGCGCCATTCCGACGCCCATGGTAGAGTTTTTTTTTTGAAACACAACCAGAGCAATGACAACAAAGCCCAGGAGTGACCATTGGATGCAGATTGCAACTCTACCAGTCGCATGGCCCGCATATAGAGAGGACACTTCTCATGGGCTTGCGTGGCGTGGCTATGCTGGGTCTCCAACCATAGCATCCCCAGGTCCAATTGGTATCGAGTTACTGGCTGGTGAGAATGGACATGTCCATCTACACGGTCTGGTCTTGCACTAAACTAATGTAACTAATCCTTCTCAAGCCTTCTTGACACTCTCAAAATACAAACTATATGTATCTGTATATACATATAATACTATCATATAAAATCATACAGCAAACAAAGCTTATTTTGTCCACCATCTAGTGCAAGGCCTTCTCGGTCTTCCGGTCAACTCTGTCGCATCTCACCACATACCAGTCGATGTGAAGGAACTTAACACTATCCAGGATGCTTCGACCTGAAAGGACGCCGTTGCATTGGATTCACCAATGATGGCGCCCAAAATTGCGGTTCATCATTGCACCGGTATTCCGTTCTAAACACCAACCAGTTTTCGGAGGTGAAAAACTCAGCGGACACATTGGATACAGTTTTTGTTTTTGTTTGGGCCTTTAAGTAGGCCTCGGTATCTCCCTTCAAAGCGGAACTCTTTGAAGACTCTACCAAAAACTTAGGCCCTTTGTTTTTGTGGATGCCTAAACAAGTCCATGTCGTCTCAACGAATCTCGCTGGTGAAGAAAAAAGCCATCTAAAAATCATCTGGCAATTTTGGAGAAGGAAACTCCCAACGTGTATCACGTTTCTCCCGGTCACTAAGTGTCCTGCCACTATACCGGGCTATACGGTTTAAGCACTTTTTGGTCTAGTCCCCGATCTCAAGAACTTCGAAGTCGTAGGTGGCCTCCAACTCAGTAACACCAGAGTCATCCATGAAGCCATGAAACGATGGGCATTTTTCCCAGCCTGATCAAGAAACTCTGCCTGGTCAGGATGAGGCTGAGTCCAAACCACTTGTTTAACGAAGATCATTTGATATTAGACCAAGCGGTGCTTACTACGATTGCTTCTGTCCCATCTCAAGTGACACTTCACCCTCACAAACTTCAAAGCAACAGCACATCACCTCGTCCGCAAGTGGAGACAAACTGTCTGAGCTCATGATCCCCTGCAGGTCAGCTGAAGCTACACTTCTTGTATGGATTCTGCCTGAATCGAACAAGATTACACCAACCCACCTCACATACAAGAGAATGTCAAGAAGGGCAGAAAAAAAACAGATGTACAGTGTACCTTTGGGTCAAATCCCTCACCTCATATCCCATATAAGTCAGCCAGAAATTTCTACTGAATGAAATCCCTTCAACATGAGTCAACCGTTCCAGGGACATTCAGTTCGAAATCTCCCCTCCCCAAGGCGACCTTCAAAGATCCGGAAGTGCTGCAGGATGCAAGGCTCGTCTGGCTTAAGGAGTGGAGCAGCTTAGTGCGCTCCTGAAGTTTAACAAAGCTATGAGACTGGATATCTACCAGCGAAATTCAGATACCGTGCTTGCAATCAGTAGGAAGCATCATGTAACATGTACCCATTTCTTCTTTTTTCCTTGTAAAAAATCGGACATGGCCAGCATGGCTCTGTTGCATTTTGACAAACTTCGACATCTGATGCAAATCATGGTAAGTGTAATTAATATCAAAAAGAAACAACATGAAACCTTAGCTTAGAATTCAAAGGAATCAGGTATGCATGATGTTCAACTCCTGATCTAGCAGCATTCTGTTCGACAACTGATGAACAGTCGTTCTCTATGTCACTGTCACCGTAGATACACAAATGGGTTAAAACCTTGCCAACAGACAAAATCTCAATGATGAGCTGTATCCATCTTTATCCACTTCTCAGAAAGTAAGAAACTACATTTGATTTTAAAAGGGATGTTATTTTTTTTCCAACACCTTAGTTGGAAAGCAACTTCCCTAAACTTCCAAAAAAAACACAGGGTAAACAGGAGTCCCAATGGGGTGTCCTTGGGGCAAGACGATCGTAGAGTTGAAGGACCCTGGCATAAGCTCAGGATCTCATCACCTTAAAGTCACCGCTGCGTCACGGCTGCTGCAAAAATCCCAAAACGGAGGATTTTTAGAGCCCGGCTAGCAGGTTTCGCCACGTAAGCCGCATTATGCTCGCTGGTGTAGTTCCTTGGATTCGAACCAAAAAAAATATGACACTTTGAAAGTGCTGGAAACATTGGATTTATCTTTTAAAAAAACATCTCCAGAGGCTTGAAGTGAAGCTCAGCCAAAACGCGAAGCAGCTGCGATTTTCATAGATCAGATATAGTGGACCAAGATTTGTACATCTGAACAGCCGACTGCACTTTGTACAGATTCTGGGCCAAGATCAAATCATAAATCGTCTCTATCGTTATAACCAAGTTATACCTTTATACCGTATACCTGCTAGCTCTTAACAGGTATCGTCTTCATCTATCCTTATCCTGACCCAGATGTTGAGGCTCCTCATGACCTATCTGTGGCCAAGCCATATACGAAAAAGACTCCTGAGAAATTGTCTTCAAACGAAGTGGTAGCAAATCTAATCGCTTCAAGCGTTTGAAGCCACTGCCTGACTCTGGGGCGGCTTCCAAGTCATATCCACAAAAAGCTTGGCTCGAAGCTTGTAGATTCATGTCGAATGTCAAGAAGCCTGCGTTTAAAGTAAGTCTATGTCTATGTCTTTCCTTTTCAAGGTGTTCTGCATTCACATTCATCAAAAGCAGGTCAAGCAGTGTCAGACCGATCTTCTAGCGCCACAAACAACGGAAAAAAATCGCCAAAAACTACACACCATCGTCACAATCGTCGCGCGCTCGTAGTCAACTGTGGTGAGACCGCGTGCGTTGCCGATTTCTGGCCAGGTCAAGCCGTCACTGGCTGATGGTAACAGCGCTCACGTTCCAGCTGTTAAGATCTTCCAAAATTGCAGGGCCAAGAACCTTCACAGAACACCCATCTTTTTTTAATGGTGAGATGAGATGCACTGGTTTTTGGAAAATTCCGAAAACAGTGGCATGGTTCCAGTGGCAAAAATGATGTTTGAAACCAATGCCTCTGAAACTTCAGAGGATTTCCTCATTTCGTTTTGGCTCTGGCTCTGCAAGATGCTTCAGACTTCTTGTATCGGCACCAAAAAGCTTATGGATTCATGGATGGGTTGAAATGGAGAAAACCTGACACAAGAGTCGTCATTCCATTGGAACTTTTTTTCGTGATACCTTCCCACATAAATCTGTACTGCGGCTCAAGAATTGGAAGATGTGTCGTGGAAAGTTCCGTTAGAACGCCTTCTCCAAGATCCAGAGGCTCCAAAAATGCAGAGTTTCGTTTTCGGGTGTTCGTTTAGCAAACGCTTAGCAAACATTACTATCTTGTTCCCCTGGTTTAAGATCTTTTTTCTCACATGGCTTCGTTAATAAAGAGATAAGTAAAAATCCTGGAGAAGGGTCTACTTGAAGCGATCCCGCCGCAGTCAGTCAACCTGATGCCCTGCAGTGAGTAAAAAATCAGGTATGACATATCTGTAATACAATACAAGATGTGATAAGAAAAAAAATGCTATACTGCTATTACTTCTTTGAAAGCCAATATCATGATGTCACATAATTTCTCTGATTACAAATGCCAAATCAAAAGCCATGATCAATATGAATCGTGTAGAACTCCACAGGCCCCACACATCTTTCGGAAAATCACTAAGAACAAGAATCTCACAATCTCACTGTTCCATTTAGATTATAAAGTATGCAATATACTGGTGTTTGTTGTATATCTGGAATGTAAATTTTATAAAAAATTGAAAATCATGGAAAACCTATAAAAACCTGATGTTTTTTGCACTGCAGCTTCTTTATTCCACCCCCCATGTACACTGCTTCACTTCAGGATGACAGTTCCTCCTGAGGGTGGGCTCCACCTTCCACCCCCCAGGTAGCAAAGACAAGGCTTCAACGAACGAATGCTCACGGCCAGGAGAAAAAACGTTTCCACCGGGTGTTTTTTTTGCGTAATGGTCTTTTCATTTCTACCAGTTACAATCTTCACCGTGCATTCGATGTTCAAGCTTTGAACACGGCTATCTTCAGGCTTCCCATGAATCTAGTGAGGTCAAAATCTGTGGCCACGAAACTTGAGATTCATTGCTTGTTTGAGATGTTGCTATCATTGAGTGATGTTTGTTGAATGAGGACTGCATCTTTAGTGGCGTGGATATTGCGCAGAATCGACCATGGGTAGCCAAAGTAGCTCAAAAATTGTCAACTGCGATCAGGAACAAGCAAATGATTTCTATTGGACCATCAAGTTCCCTGGAAGATGTCTCACACCTTTGCTCGTCTGCTCCAAGAGTGCTGCCTCACCCACAAGATCTTTGACATGACACATCACATGACTTTGGAATGTACTTTTTGTCAAATTACTAAAAACAGAACAGATAAAAACTCAATCTGCAATTCCCTCAGCACCAGCATCTGCCTAGATCAAAAGCA
The DNA here is from genome assembly GCA_000507305.1 of Breviolum minutum Mf 1.05b.01. NCBI lineage: Eukaryota > Dinophyceae > Suessiales > Symbiodiniaceae > Breviolum > Breviolum minutum. The sequence goes on from DF242537.1 coordinate 43,140, forward strand.
TCAGCAAGGGTCTTGAGTTCATGGAGTGGGCGGTCACTGCAGAGTCGACGAGATGTTGGCAATCACCACAGGTCTGCGCTGCTTCAGCTTAGCAGTATTCACCTCGATGACCGAATTTCGCTTTTTGGGTCTTGATGAAATTGGTACCAAAAACACATTTCATCCAAATAATGTGGAGAAGTGATTTGTAAAGGGGTTTTGTTCATAAAGTGGGCTCACTCCCTGAAGTGATTTGTGTCCCGTTATAGACAGAAATACATAATATGTTTGCCATTTTTCAACCACTTCCCTTCCAACCAATGAAAAACACCCCCAACCGGTCTCTTCCCGTTTTGGCAAAAACCCAGGAACCACCGCCCTCTCGTAGTGTGCCAGATTCGCCTCTAGACCCTGTAAATGGGCTGCCGAGACCGAAGCAACCTTGCCTGCCCAAAATACGACTCAACAGCCACGGCTTCATCAACTTTCACCCACATGTTGCTTGGAATAAGGAAGAAGTACTGAAAATTTTGCCCTGTACCCAAACCTCCTTTTTTGGGATGTTCAGAAAATGAGACCGTTGTTTTAGTCACTGCAGAATGATGCCAAAAATGAAGATGAAGCAACAACGCCCGAAAACGAAGAGAAGGGTTTATTTCCTCAACAAATCCAATCATCTGTGTCTTAGGCTCATACTTGAAGCAGCCAAAGCCCTGAAACAGCGATATGTTTTAAAGGATCCCCACCTGAAGTCTTTCTGTGCCGTTTGAAACGGTAGTCATAGAAGGCGTCCATGCATTGCTTCGCAGACTCCTGGCGAGCCGAAGCACCCCTACCCTCGACATCGTTGCTGTTGCTGCGATGTCATGTAATGAATCGTCCCGTTCCTTGTCAATGAAATTGACAAAGGCATATCCAACGTTGGCCATGGTCCCTTTATCCAACGGGATGTACAGGAAGTTGAATTTACCTCTCAGGCTCAATTCTGTGAAACCAAACAGAAGCTGGCGGTATTGATTGGGTATGCGAAAAAATGTACCTGGTGAAACATGGAGATTTTACCTCATTCACAATAATAATCTGAAAGGCATGGCTCAACGTGCAGAATGTATCAATTACAAATCTGGCCAGTTCAGTTCAGCACGTTTCGTTAGCATGGCATGATTTGAATGATTTGCCATGACTGTCCACATCATCACCCACAATCACCAAGCTCACCTCCAAAGCCAAGGTCTTCAAGCTCCGCAATGAGATCACGCTGGGAATACCGGTTCGGAATGTTGCGAATCCTCAGCCATTGAAGGATTCAATGAGGGAAAATTCTAGTCTGAAGTGATATGGGAGGATGCACAGACATAAACCGACATAAACCACAGTCTTTTTGATTGCGCTTCTTTCTGAGCTCCCAGCATAAGGGTCGTAATTTCTTGCTGTCCCTGGACTTGTTGATATTCATCTTTTAGATTGACCTCGTGACGAAAGCATGGCTTGACACTGCTTCAGCAAGTCTTCCGATCTGGTCAACAATAGCTTGCCAAGTGCAGTTGCGCAGCAGTGTTCAAAAAAAAACGGACATCCTCGCAACTGTATTATCATGCTTCAGATCGAATACGTAGTATGTGTTCAGAGCTGTACGAGTACATCTCTCATTCCTGGATTGAATCTTCTATCTCCAACATCTACAGAATTCTCTGACAAAGGCGCAGTCTTCGGCACCAGCGAGTGACGATATTCTTTTTGCCACGCCTGGTGCATGCTTGGACATTTCCATACATTTCCATGAATTTCCATTGCAAACTTACCATTCTTAACTTTTTAAACCAAAATATTAATTTGAAAGAAAAAACTAAAAGAACTTGCACCTCTTCATAACCTTCATCAATTAATGTCCAGTGTTCTGCGCAACCCTGCACCTGGCCTTCTCTCGTTCAGAAGGGCTGGAGCAACGCGAAGCGTCGCTGCCTGAGAAAGTTGACCCAGAGAAATCTCATTTCGAACAAACTCAGCACTACTAAGTATTTCATAGCGTGGAAGACGAAGTGTACAGAAAGTTCACGGTCAACACCCTGCACGCAACATGTGTCATTAGTGTGTGCCTGGTCGGGGGCTGCAACTGGTAGTAGGACAATCGTCTACCAGTCCAATAGGTCTTGGCCCAGGACAAACAGCGCTCTCTTGCGGTCCTGCAAATGGTTGCAGTCAGATTCAAATAAGAAAGTCGAAGCACCACGAGGACACATTAGCGCTTCTTGAAAATAATGGTATTCCAATGTCCACAATTCCTCTGGTTCGGACTGGAAGTATCAAAGAAGACAACATCCATTTTGCAAACATCCCTTCAGGAAAAAGCAGTCTGCAGCCACAGGCATGTGATTTTCATTACGACATATTGCGACTATCTTCAAAGGTGATGTCACAAGATCTGATACATTCTGGTCAATTTTCCATTCATTCCATTCATTCCATTCATTCCATTCATTCGATTAACCCAACCCTGAATTTTGGCTTTTTCGAAAAAAAAAAAAACTCCTTTTTGGAGGAGTCCCCTTTTAAAAAAACCCTTTTAAACTCCAACCCCCAACGGCCCCGTGAGTGACTTTTCGTAAAACCCCCGGGAAAACTCCTGGTTCTCTTGGTTCACGCGGTTTGGGCCTGGCCTCTCTTTCACGTCGTCGCTCGCTCCGACGGGTCGTGGTTCCCTCGTCGTTTCTGCGGGACTCGTCGGCCTCGCGGGACTCGTGGGTGCGGGACCCGTGGGGCTTGGGATCCTCTGGATACTCCACGAGATCAAACTCAACGGCTTCGAGATCATTGGGCTCCTGAAAACGGAAAGAACTGGAGAAATCAACGGGGATGATGGATTGTTTGAGTGGTTTCTTTTCGGTTTTGTTACGTTTTTTTTGGGGTGGTTTTTAGTTCCTTTTTTGTAGATGAATTTTCAAGTACCTCAGAAGCTCTCATGAACTCATGTACTTCCGCTACATTTTTGCCCTTGAGTCTATCTCAGTCTTGTTTCCAATATCAAGAAGCAGTCACAGGATAGAAGCAGACACTACTGTACTCTAAATTCCAAATTTGCAGCCCATGTGAGTCGAAGATAAACCAATGCGCTTCGATACGTTGATGCGCTTTGGTCCTCCACTCCACTGTATATGGAGCCATATGAGCAAGCTCGGGAGCGATTCGCCTGCAGTATCACTCAAAGAAGATGTTGCACAAGAGAATACACAAATCAAAAAGGGAGACGTTGTTGTGCACCATTTGTACGCGCTATTCTCCAAATGCTGCAACTACTGTCAATTCCCTGCTACAGTATAAAGCCTAAATCATGGTCACACATGCCATAATAATGTGGGGAATCATGATAAATTCCTTTTCCGGAATCATGCTGGATGAGTGTGATAGCTCACTGACCCTCCCTGCTGCGTTTCCTCAAAGGATGTGATACTGCTAACTGAGCCGTTGGAATGCACGTGTCGCATTCCTCGATGGCCCTCCTGGAACGGAGAAATTTGTGCACGAGTTCCGTGGAAAATTCAAAGCAACAGGATCCCTCTATTTCTCAAAATTAGGGAAAAAATTGGCGAAATGGATCAAAATAGTACAAATACTGGGAGTCATATTGATGTTTTTCCCTATGTCTCTCCAAAAAAAAGGAGCCCATCGGACCGTCCTCTGTTGCTTCACTCCCCATAGACCACACAGAGCCACTAGAGCTGGCGCGCTGCATTGGGTAGCCATTTTGTGGTCGACACACCTCCTCAAGCCTCGTTCAGTTGGAGGCGGCAGAGAAACAAAAAACCCAAAGCCCAGAGAAAAATGCTCCTTTCATGCTGATTTGATTTCTCTAATTCGGCCACTTACTCGGTTTGCATTTCCAAATGCTTCCAACCCTCTCCTCTGCTTCAATTGCTTCAGCTCTTGCGGACTTGGCCCGGATTTCCTGCGCTGCAGTTCTGAGTTCATCATTGACTCATAGAAAAAGCAGCCCAGACTTCACACCCAAAGACCGCAAGCAAAGTCACAAAAACCCATCACCCACTTCAATTCCACCAAAAAAAAAGAAGCAAAACAACAAATTCCTTTTCGCCTTACAACCCTTCAAAGCAAAAATGTGGTTGCTGCCACGAAAATCGTCTTAACCGTTTCCCAATTTTTTCGGCTCCCGGGGAGGACTTGCTCAGGTGGTGAAGAGGCCCCTGAGCTACCAAAGCTCTCAGCACGCACTCGGCCAGGACCTTCGAAGTCTGGCAACGGTCCAGGTTGAAGCACCGGTGACCTAAGGATGCACAAAGGAACCTTTTTTGGAGGGTTTCCCGCCTTTCTTTGCAGGACACCTTTTTGTTGAAATGTTTAAGGAATTACATTTCTTTGGTTGAGATGACAAAGTTTTAAATGAAATGGAATCAAATGAAAGGAATGATTCGGAATGATTAAAAAACACTTTTTGAACTTGAAGATATGGATTTGGCGTATGTAAATCGGATCCCCAAAAAAAATAATTGAAATCTGATTTCGGTCAAGTTTAGAATGCATTGACTTGTTTTAAGTTAAATGTTTCATTGATAAAGCTGGGTGCCAACATGTGTCGCTTTGCTTGACAGGCACCTGACTTCACGAAGGGCGTCTTCATCATCATCCAAGATCCTGGGTGCATGGCATGCAGGCACCCAATCCACACATTCCATAGCACATCTTACACCCTGCATTTCCAGCAAGATATGAATTTCCGGGATAGAGCTTTGAAACCATGCTGAACACTTCCATGTCATTCCACTACCGGTAAGTTTGCATCATGCCAGTTTTTGTTGCTAACCCATTCAGCAATTGAAAAACTTTCATCCTAGCAACCACCAACAAAAGTATGCTTCTTCCACTTCAAAAAATAAAGAAAACATCCATTACCCTGGTCACCCAAGCAGTCAGTAGTGGTCACTAGTGGGTCATCTAACCCAACAGCATGATCCAAGGCTCTTGTTGAGCCTTCTGATCTGATCTTCACTGACATCCTCACGTCGCGGAGAGCTGCACTCCGCCGAGCGTGCACGCGGGGAGGCACGAGGCGAGGGCTCCACGACCACCTCCTCACCTGTCTGCAAGGAACCCTTGGGACTTGGGTGACATGGATTTTACATGGAATTTTACATGGAATTCATTGGAATTTGTAATTGCTGGAAAATTTGTTGGAATTGGAATCTATTGGAATTTACATGGCTGGTAAATCTGCCAGTTGTGATTTGTTGGAATTGGAATTGCTATATTTGCTGGAGGCTAAGGGTACAATAGATGCTGTCTATAGGACTTCTTGCACCATGTATTCAGTCATTGTATCTGACTGATATGAAAGATACAGTAGTAGTAGGATCAAGGTTTTCAGAATGTTATCACATGTTTGTTTATAATATTCTTTCTTTCAGAATTTTTGTGTCGTTCAATCCACCTTCCTCAAAAGTGATGAAGGTGTTTCTGACGCGAACCCGCATCTTCCCATCCATGGCAATTGTGGGACACCTTTTGGGACACGATGCTGCTGTAATGGACTTTTCTGAGGTAGAACTATAGAGGCTCCAATACACCAGCAACATGCAGGGTAAGTCTGACGCGGTTGCTTCCCAAAAAGAGTAGGAATACAAAATTCTGACATTCTGTTGGTCCAAATGAATTCAGAGGGGGTTGGCTAAGTCATTTTTTGTGGCCTGTTTCATTCTGGATGTAAATGTGGGTGAAGTGTGCTTGGAAAACTCGAAAAGGACGAAAAATTGCAAAGCTTCGACTCTTTTGAACCACTCCACAAAGGCAGAGCAAAGTCTTGGTGCAGTGTCTGTACCTAACAACCTGGACACCTCAACTCTGTGCAAATCTTGAAAAGAAGTGCTCACATATTTGGAGTCTTTGAGATGAAAGATTCAGAGACTCACGTCAGTCACAAGTGCTTCATCTCATTCCAATGGGCTCTGGAACTGAAATCACCAAGTCCGACTTCAACTTTGCCAAGTCACTCTAGCCAGGGCAGTGTTTGCAAAGAAGGGTCCTGCCACTCAGTCGATTTGCGGGGGTTATCCAATGTTTGCAAAGGAAAGCCTTTTTTGAAAGCTGGATGGAGTCGATGGGGGAAGTGCCAGTCTTTTGAAGGCAGTGCACTACCGTCAGCCAACTGCTGGATCTGGGTTTTGTTGCACTGACTGAAATCTGAAGAGATCGAAGAGATCTCCTACAAGCAGCTGACGAGCCTCTGCAACGAAGAAATATGTGGCACACTCCATGTGCCTAGAAAACAAACAAACAAGAAAACAAAATCGAAAGTCGACTACGTAAATGCCATGCAGCGATTAGATGGCCGCTTAAAAAATCTTGTTTGTTCTGGAACTTTGGGTACTTTGCACCTGAGGTTACCCTCCTCTGTCTTGAACTGCACGTTGATGGTCTGCCTTTATGACAGATGCTGGGTGCAATCTTCATGCACATCTACAGCACATCTGGCGCACCTGCGATAGCGCCCCCGGTGGACACCCTCCAAGATGTCCATGGCCTTGAGGGTGCTTTCATCAATAAGATAGACCTGCCAGGTCAGGTGACACACCAAAGTGGTGCTGTCAATCTCCAAAATTTCCACCATCTCTATTGTTCCCCTGCCGCCTCACCCATGACGCTGAAGCCTTTGCCAGCCTTCAAAAATCACAAATCACAAAAAAACGCTAGCCAATTGAGCAACAAATTTGACCATCTCTTAACGTTCTGTGCTGTAGCTTCCAAGATCTATAACAGCTTGGCAACCAAAAAAAAAGGGCAAAATTCTGGCAGATCCTGTCCTCATCTAACAGCTGTGGAGCTCCCGAGCTGCCATTTTGGTTGGCTGGTCGCACCTAAACAAAGGTCACCAGTCGTCGTGAATCACCCCAAGATGGTCGTAATGAATGGCTCATTCAGCCCTTGGGGGTGCAGGGTCCAGACCACCATGGGATAGTTCTCGAGTGTGCAGCCATCTCCAATAAAAACCGCCTGCTTCAACTCAAGGCTGACATGGTATCCGGATGGTTTTCCCCCTCCAAGCCGCTGAAGGGAAATTTTCCTCACCTTTCCAGAAGATTCAGCGCGGCCCAAGTACCTATGGGAATATCAGCGAGGCCCAAGCGGGATGCAAATAGCAATCCGCCATTTTGGGTCCATGGATGATTCCGCAGTACAGAATTGGATGATCATTTTGGATCATGGATGATCTTTCCGCAGTACTTTCCATGTCTTTCCAATGTCATGATCTCCGCAGTTTGATGAAGGAATGTCAACTCGAATGCGAAAATCATGCCTTCCATAATTGAAGAAACCTCGCTTGAGGGTGCCATAAACAAAGAGTGCCTTGGCAAAATAGAGCTCTAGAAAGTATTGCAGGTTCGGGTTCGGGCTCGGCCGGGGCCCGTTCTTGAATCAGGTGAATCATGCACGAAAACAATAGATACTGTACTACGTGAATGCCGCACTTTTTTTGCTGTTTGGTACCGTAATCCTAGCAACAAAACATCTGTCAAAGGAGTCAGCTTGCAGGCAAGGAACAGTTTCATTTACAGTCTGTCCGCACATTCTGCCCAGCCTAGCCTGACAGACTCCATTCTGGGCATAGACGGTGCTGTATGGCTACAACTTGACCTCGAGCCTCGAAAGCAGAGGGCGGGGTCCAAGCGGAATATGCCCTGGAGCCAGAGAAGCTGCATCAGCTTTCAGTGGCAAAGTGGCCCTGTGCTGACCACAGCATGGAACAGAATAACATTCAAAGGACTTGACAACCAAATTCAAACAAATTTGCCTCAGCTATGTTGATGTGTTCAAACATCACTATTTACCAACGACTGTGCATCCGATACCTATCAAATATTGACCAGGGATTGTCCAAACCTGCGATGTCATGATTGGATCCATTGCCTGTGATACCTCAACCAATGATAGATCCTGTTTGTCCCGGTGAATGGCTGAACCAGTTCAGATGCCGAATCAAAGCAATGCCACATCAAGTGCCATTGCGCAAGTGAGACAGGTGTCTCGCCGACTCCAAAGGAAGCAACACCACGAATGACATGAAAACTGGAACAACCGTGATACTGGAGTCACTGGAGCTTCAATTTTGCTGGCAATGAAAGCTTGCTTTCACATACTTCAACGGGCTGCAATTGTGAGACTACAAGCTTTCTCATCAACCAATGCCTTGGCATCCGCATCACGTCTGCTCAAGTACGTTCGACATATTTCTCCATGCATGTTTCAAGAAAATGTCCGTGCAACTTGCAACATAGGCTTTCAGATGGATTTTAGTTCAAAAGGATTGCTCTTTAAACTTTAGACACCCTCTCCAAAAAAGATTCACTGAGCATTGTGCGACAGGTGTCTTCCTCGTAGACTCCCTCCAGTGGCAAGAAACCAGTGTACCTGTGACAAACATACAACCAGACCAAGGCCTGATTGAGGTCCATGTCCCAAGATCAAGACTCTAGCCCCATGTCACTCCGGAATCCGGAACTATCATTTCTTTCTTGAAAGACTGGTATTTGGCAGGACTTTGAGGGTGGAATGTTTGGCCTTTCTGCTCGGCAGAGATTCCCAAAACCTCTGGTGATCGGCGGCTACTGTGAGGCACAGAAGCCCATGGACCAGTGCATGGTGTAATGGATGATATAAGTCAGGAATGCAAAAAAAAGCACAAAGTTGCTGTGGTTGTTGGGGAGGTACATGACGGGTTCCTGCAAATGTGCAGAATGAAAAAGCATGAGAAGGAACGACGGTCTTTCGGCTCTGTGGATTCATGCTTATTCCACTATGAAGGAAGGCGTCCAAAAGAAACATTTACATTATCCATTATAATTGAATATTCGATACATCCCGGTCTCAAGGTCACTTCACAGCAGATTTGTCAGATGTGGAGCGCTTCTGGTATTGCATCTTGTATGACCTTGGAAAACAGAAACATCACATCAAAGAAATCTTCAAATTGCTTCCATCTACATCCTCATTTCTGTGATGAAAATGAGTGGCACACGGGCCATACTGAATGTTCCCTGCAACAACTGGAGGATTGGCCACACCTCAAAAGATCAGGGCTTTGGATCATTTGGGGCTGTCACCTTGCACGCGAGGCCAAGGCCCCAAAAAACTTCGAGGTCCAGACTGGTCATTTGTGGACGAGACACATTCGGCATGAACTGACCCTGCATGGCCAATGGCGGACCTCGCTTAGACACCACAAACCACACAGAAAAAGACACAGTTTTTGAAATGTAAAGAATGTATATAAAAGAGAAGTGTTTCTTCCAATCTGCCCTTTCTACCAGGCCTTGAGCAGGCCCTGGCCCACCATATGCCATGCTTCCACCACCACCTTCCGTGATATGTTTTTTTTCGAGTCTGCATATGCCTACTGCATATTAGATGTGATTAACTTGTGACTCATGACCCTTCATTCTATTAGGTCTTACAAGGAGATAGAACCAGGGTCCGTATCTTAGGAGTCCGTTGAACTTCAGGAAGCTTACAGACTGTCTCTCAGAAGTCATGTCGTGCGTATGTCACAGGTTTCAATGTTTGATATACTAAGTTCTAAGTACCATATAGATGTTCTACCTTGATTCTACCTCTAAGCATTAAGCATGATTCCGACCCCCAACCTGGCATCGCCGGCATGGAGCCCATGTTTGGCATCGAGTTCATTGGACCTGGCTGGTAGCCGCCCTGGATGGAAGCAGCTGACATTGGAGGTCCACTCATGGGAACTCCTCCAGGCGGCATTCCAGTCCTTGGACGTGACCACCACAAAATGTCGGTTGGAGTGACCCAACATCTTAAATCGTCATTCCCAAATGACCAAGGCCCCATACCCAGGAACTGCAGTTCTGGGGACATTGCCCTCAGCAACAACTGTCTTTTTTTCGGAAATTCACACAAAGTCCCGGACGTAACAGAAATCAAATTGAAGGCATTGAGAGTCAAGCCATTGAGCCGAAGTTTGTCATTGGTGGTGCTCCCTTCGGTTGACACCATGTGACTGTGGCAACGTGAATCTCTGCAGGACTTTTTCATCATGAAAAAGCACCGAAACCTGTGGGCCGCCAACTTGAGGAGGCATCTTAGTCAACAGAAATTTGCTGAAATCAACTGAAATTGGAGAAAGAAAAATCCAAACAACCAGCGAAGGTATATACATGTGCATATACATGTACATATTTCTATATATATATATATACCTACATGTGTGTAGTTTGAGGGGGCATCAGTAAGTTGTTTTTTTGGGGCCACCACGCTCTGAAAGCCTTGAGGCTGCCTATTCATAGGCCCGCTCGTTGGCCTTGGTCGTTGCTTGGTAAATCGGATGGGCACTACGTCAGTGTCACTGCGACAAACATCAGCTGCCATGAATGAAGGCCAGAACGGCATCGCTGGCATGGACTGCATGATGAAGGTCTAGTCAAGATCTGGTCATGGCTGATGCAATGGCAATCTCACCAAAGTGTCTTTTCCCATCTCTCACAAGACAGTAGCACACCACAGGTGCCTGGATTGCAAGCGCAAAGTGTGTGTATAATGATTTCCTTTTGAGCCAAATGGCAACAGCCGTAGGATGAGGTGTTTTCTGGCACGCACATTAACATAGCAAAGGGTTTTTCAATAATGCGACGCAGTGAACTTGATCGGAACTCCAAATACTAGTAGGGAACTTTCAATGGGCTCGAAGCTATGGTGGCATCGAAACTCTTGCACAAATGTTTTTTTAGAAAAAGTGTATACTGCAAGATTTTGACTGTCTGGCTGCACATTTGAAGCTGCAACCCGAGTCAATCGTTGCAAGACATATATTGTATGATGGGATTCATATTCATGTCTTTGTACTTCTCTCTGAAAACTCTTTGAAACGAAGGACAATTGCAGTGACCAAACCCCAGAACAACAATGGCACTTTTGTAATCAGCGTAGTCTTTCTGATTGTTCTTGTTTCATGCGTAGCAATGTCTTTTTGCATTGATCTCAATTCTCATTTCGGGAAAGGCTAAGCAATGTCATAATTCATGATTGTCAAACAAACCACGACACGTGACAAAGATATAACCAGCAGCAAGCAAAGCTACAGCACCGCCACGAGACAAAACAACTGGAAGCCAGCTGAGGCAAAACCATACAAAAATAGAATGAAGGATTCGACAAAAAAATATTTTGAAAAGGGACCAAACCTATCAATCGGAGGGGCGTTTGCTGTCATTTTTTGCTTGGAACCGTTAGAATGTTTGCATGCAAACTGTTAAATCATTAATGCCTTCCATTGAAACAAAATACTGTAGATCTCAACAACCTGTCAAAACCAGCTAT
>DF242538.1:0-55000 GCA_000507305.1 Breviolum minutum Mf 1.05b.01
AAGTAAAGTAATTTGTTTTTTTCCGCAAAACATGTTCGATGTTAGATTCTAGATCTTGGAAGCTTCCTGTATTTTGAGACATCCCAAACACCTTGTGTTTGTCGGAGATGATTTTTTACGGATTCTACAATGAGGTAAGTCACCCATAAACACCAACCTTTGGGAGAATATTTTTGGAACTTTTTTCCAACCACCAAACTATCGCAAATCAAAGTTTAGGGGAGCAGATGTACTGCAAAATCTTTGGTTATTTTCGAATCATTTGCCTGCAAAAATAGCAACTTTCCTCCTCCATGTTGGGTATGTTCCAAAAAAAAAGTGTCCCAAAAATCCAAGAAAATTGCAACACACCCCTAGAACACACCCCAAACAATCCCCCTAGCCAACTATGAAAGGAATCCCTTCATAGCCTGTTGGTAAGGTTTACGGGTGTGTTCCAAAGGTGTGGTGAAACAAGCTGAGAAAAAAACACTGCATGGGCAGGTGGTAGTTTGTTGCATTGCTTCCTTGGGAGCTGGTGCAGTGATGGGTCTCGAGGCGGGGGTGCGCAAAACCTGCCTCATACCATGGTATGGTTGATTTACCTACATAACTGGGTAGTTTAGGTGGTAAATGTAGGTAAATATACCATACATTGGAGTGTTTGGGTACAAAATGGGCCCAAAGTCAACGAGTATAAGTAGGGGCCTACAAAACTGGCTACTTCGATGGTTTTTTTAGGAAGTTAGGATCAAAGGTTAGGATGTAAGTGGGTTGTAAAACCCAATTTTTTCCCCGTTTATAAGCTTTTGGTTATAGCTCATTTACTAACCAGCTACTAGCTTCCTGAGACATCCAAGTAGTTTGGGTGGTAGATGTAGGTACCCCCCCAAAGTTTAACAGCTCGCCCCTGAAAAATGGTGGTTGGAAGACTAGAAGTATTTGCCAGCAGTATTTGCCTAGAAGTTGTTTTTTTTAACCAGCAGTGGATATGCTTGCATAGTGCTTGCATAGTATACATATGTAGATTCCCTGCAGTTCCAAAGGCCATTAATTTAATGGTCTTTCCGAAATGGCCATTATTTTGGTAGGGATTTACAATGAAGAGTTCCAGGGAACTATTCGTTGCATGGTCTTGGACTTACAGGGTATTCGGTATTCATACTATTTAGTGGTTTTCTTTTGTTCAGATACATGAACAACCTGTGCACATATCAGACGCATACACTCATACACGACGTATGTGTATATACAACTTCTAAGATTTGCCTGCAAGTCAGACGCCCTGAAAGAAGACACTTGGTTGTTTTTTTGGTGTGATGGTCTACTTGTGTTTGTTGAAGGCAAGTTTGTACGGATTCTATCATGGTAAGTCACCATGAAACCACCATTTGGGGGATTTTTTTTTTGTGCAACCACCTTGAGCAAATCTAAGTCTATAAACACTGCAGTTAAAACAAACAAAAAGCCGTGTTGAAAGATATATGATGTTTTCTTTCACCAGATGATAATCATTTGTGATGAACACTGGAGAGTTTGATGTTAAAAATAAACAACACCTTGCCGTTTTGCTTCGACGAAAAGGCAGGTTTGGGCTCAGTTGGTGCTGCGCTGGGCTTTCTTTTGTGGAAGCTCATTGAGAAGCTACTTGACGTTGCAAAGATACACAAACACATAAACACGTCACGTCCGGTGAGCAGTTGAACACAGGGGCACTCACAAGGGTATGACCGGAGCCCTATGGATGAAACCTATGGATACCCCCCTACTGAGGATGCTGGCTCGTCACCACGAGGATTACTCGATTTTTTGTAGGGAATACACCTTTTTTTGCCACGAGCCAGGATCCTGGATGGGGGATCTAAATTCTACTAGCAAGGTCAAGAGATATATTTGTCATAATCCACCATACAAAATTCTAAAAATAGTCGGCCATTTGCTGATTTTTTTGCTGAGATTGTGCATGGTTAATAGAATTTCAGGAATCAGGAATACCCCCTCCCCCCCCCCCAAAAAAAAAAAACCAAAGAACTGAAAATATCTGAAAATGATGGTTTCCAAAAGAATCTCCCTTTCGGGGTTGCTTATTTTTCAGCTTCCATGTTAAACTTCAGGCGTGTACAATGAGCCATTCCTTTTGATCTCGACCAATTGCCCAAGTCTTGTAAGACCACACGGATACCATGTCGTCTCCCCAAATGACCGAACGCTTTTTGTTGATGTTTTCATTCCTTTGACCCGAGAGTTGGGGTTCTTAGTCATAACTTTCTGCCAAAGTCTCTCGAGTTATGTTTGAAAAGTAGATGGGGAAAGGGTTTGCGTGTATTTGGGTGTTTGAAATATCATGTGTTCTGCTGTACAATGGCCAGGTAAGTAGAGGGCTTAACTTATATCATAACATATTATAAACCAAACTTGATTGGATATTGGCGAACTGCGCTTCTCATTTAGTCCCTCAAAAACCCAGATGAAACCTCAAAATCACCAGGTTGAAATCAATTGATTTTCAAAAAACTGCATGTTTGCGTTCCAGCCTTTAATCTTTAGGGGTGTGCTTTAATGGGATCTCATTCAACAAATATATACATATATGATTTTACATAACAGTCTGAACAGTATATATCAGTATGTAGTTTATCCACTGAATCATACTTACCTCCCTAACAATCAATCGGGAATTTTCAATGGGAGAGGTTTGCACTTGTATAGCAGGGTGCGTTTGGGTCCTTGAGATGACCAGCCGCTTTTCAGGGGAACATCGGATTCTTAACGTTGCTTAATAGTAAAATATGTTGCGCAATTTTCTTTGGTTTCGTGGTTTCCGAGTAGACGTTGCAATGTAACATATCCCTTTCCAAACAATTTGCGCCAGCCAGTGTTGATTTTTTGCAGCTAAACATAGTCGTCGTATGTTGCTTTTTGTTCGCTAAAATTTCGTGGTAGAGAGCCACGAAAAGCTGGAAGTTGAGTTTCAGTTATGGACCCCCAAAAACCATGCAGTTATAAGGATTCGGGGCCGCTTGAACTCCGCTAAAATAGGGGGTGAACCAAAACAAAGCAATAAATGGAACCATGTCTAAGGCCATCTATTGGGGCCCTAACTTCAATTTGTAACGATCGGCCCTTTTGGCCCATCTTGTAGTTTTTGTTTTTCTTTGTCCTGAATCCTCGAAGGGTCTGAAATTTAGGCCCATTAACCACCAAAGACAGATCTGGGGCTGAAATTTGATGAGCATAGCTGAGGGATGAGAAATTCTACCACAGCCCGCCACCACCCGAAATTTGAGTGTGGCTCCAAGTTTTCACGGTCCATTTTTGGAAGACTGAATATATGGTAAAGCCAGCTGAAAACAGCGTAATCCGTCAATGGAAAATAAAGCACATGTTTGTTTGGAACCATCTCAACATCTTGCAAGCCCGACAACTAACAGCCGGACCACGGGTTTTCCAATATCCGAATCTCTTATTTAAGTTCCAGGGATCTATCTTTAGGTGCCAGCCGCGACCGGTTTGTTGTTTTGCCGGATCCCAGGGTGCTTCCTTCTGAGAATGATACCTTGCGGGACCAAAGAAGGTTCGGCTGCAAGTTCGAAATAAAAAATTGGAGACTCGGTGGTACACACCCTGAGGGATGTCTGTTGGAAGTGTGAATTGATTTTGAATTGATGTGAAATGGTCAATTGTGATTCATTTGCAGAAAACTCGTGTGTCTGTTTAAGGCAAATCACCATTAAATCACCATTTGGGTGATATTTTGTATTTGTCCAACCACCTTAAGCTAGTCTAAGAAGGTTTTTTTTCATGTGCAGAAACAGCATCAGCATTGATATTAATTTCAGAATCATCCAATTCCACTTGGGGAATGTGCATACTGTCAATTTATCGTCCTTCCCCCTTGACACGGATTCCATTTATCTCATTGCTTCATACCATCATAAAAGCCAGTCAAACCAGCCATTGTTTCATCAATGGCAGCAGCCCAAAAAGTTGAGGTCACCAGCCAAAGCCAAAATATCCAAACCTCTGCTGAAGGGATGTTTGTCCCGAACCTTAGCGCAATGATCCAATGTTAAATGTTTGGAATGAGTCGAACATGCACCAACTACTTGGAGGATCATCCAAGGAAGTACATAGATAGCAACTATGGTTAGTTTTCGTCCCCTCACTGGGATTGTTCCCCTTTCAAATAGTTTCAATGGTTTATAAATCGGGGTTACAAACTACTTACCCTAGACATGCAATCATACCTGGTGAGGGTCGGTGCCCGAACCCCGAAACATCTCCTGAGGTTCGGCTTCTAAGGGTTCCAAACTGGAGGATTTTGAATGTCCAGGGCTACTTACTGGGATGATCCTCTAAGTAGTCGGCTGGCATGCTGCCAGGCGGATCTACATCTTAGCAGGTTTAGCCGGTGCATTTGGCACCATCTTTCCTGCGCCTGTTGAATCTTGGCGTTCAAAGGTTTTCAAGGCATGAAGAACTGAAGAAACAAGGTTTCAATGTCATTTTTCCATATCAAATCACTTAAGCCAACAGATTTCCGCAAACCTTTTAACTTTTATGCCATGTTTGTCCATTTTTCCGTATCAAATCACCCAAACCAACAGATTTCCGCAATTTTTTCCAGCATTGTTCCATCTCATATCGTCAAAACCAACAGATTTCCGCATTGTTTCATGCCATTTGCCATATAAAACCGTCAAACACCAACAGGTCTCTGAACAACGATTCGATTTAGCTGGCCATTCACCAGTTGTTTTGGTTAATCACAACGTGCCCAAAAATCAATCTCCATATTATCAGCCCGGCCATTGTAAGGGTAGAAACTTGAACACGGGCACCATCCTTCTTATGACCTCACCTCAAATGGCCTAAACATAATTTCACAAAACGATCCAAGTTAGTGAAGTAATATGCATACATGTATATATACATATGTATACTGTATATATTAATACATACATATTATATATATTCATATATATATATTCATAAATATGTTATTCGCCGATATATATACATAAATATATATATGCCATGATTTTATTTTTATATTTATATATTTGCTATCACACAGATTTTTGTGTTGAGGGAAAGCCCCTATTTCATTGGGAAGTNACCACCACCACCACCACCACCACCACCACCACCACCACCACCACCACCACCACCACCACCACCACCACCACCACCACCACCACCACCACCACCCGACCCAAAGCATCAAAAGAACACCGTTTCCACAGTACAAGGTGGGCCCCCTACCAGTTATAAATGGAGTTTTAACCCCTATCAGTAGGGTGAAACAACCCCAGTTACCCATGTATAGCGTCATGTATAGCTGTATCAGTACCATAGTATCCATGCGTGGTATATTTAAACTTGTATATCTTGTATACATCTACACCATAGGAATCATCCATTCATGTAAGTAAATAGATGTGAGCCATAGGATTGGTAATATTACCTTTACCAATTTACCATGAATATTATCCATGTTGTTCAACATATCATAAATGATGGCTACTATGGTTAAGGATTGGTTGTTGGAACCATCCGAAAAAAGGACCGACCAGAACGGGACTTCGAGACCTACATATATTGTAAATTCAACTAAGTGTAGGTAAGTATATACCGTACATTGGTCCTTTAGGTATCAAATTCTACCACTTTCAAAATTTGTAGGGTACACATGTACACATTGTTGTTGGAAGAAATCCTGCTGGGATGTAAACAACCTGTAAATAACGGGATCAACTACCAACCTCAACTGTTGATCGCCGGATTTCTGAACCATCAACAGTATGGGGAGTGTGATTAGGGAGTAGTAACCCAACTTATACCTATTTCCTAAGTACCATTTTCGCCAGCAAATATTGAAGGACTTAGCTGGTGGTTTCAATTATGTTTTTGTTCACTCTTATTTGGGGAAGAGTCGCAGTTTGACCAATATTTTTCAAATGGGTTGAAACCACCAGCCAGGTACACATCCCAGCTTCCCCCAAACTCCGAGGTCTCGGTGATTCTGGTCTCAGAGATCGCCACGGCGGGCACGGAACACAGCACCTCTGAAGAGGAGCATTTCATGACAGGAGCGGACGCCGTTTTTTGTTTTGGGATTCCCTACAAGGTGGGCCCGAAATACCAGTTACTGTACAACTTGGGTTATAACGGGCAAATTGGATCAAATTGGGTGTTGTAACTCCATTATTTAAATTGGGTCTTCTTTTTTTGTTTCCCCAGAGGCTTCCAAATTCCTCCGGTTCATCATGTCCAATGTGATGCAACTAGCTACTCCGAGGTCAAGATTTGTATTACTTGTTTATCCTTAGTAATATTTTACCACCTGGAGCCCAAATTGGGACCACCGTTTAGTTGGGTTGTTGGGTTCTAGCTTTACGTATTTTCTTTTGTTTACATACACTTTCAACATCCTTCAAACATTTTTGGTGAACAGGACGACGTCTACCGAAGAAGGTCTTCTTCTACTTGGTGCCTGTCTTTTGGCGGCACCATTTGGGAGGGATGTTTTTTTCGAGGGGCTTTCATGGAAAATATCAACGACTTTGATGATATTTACAAGGAAAACATGGGGATTTTCCAGGCAGCGAAATGTTGCTTTACCGAAGGGTAGGTATGTATGTATACTCTATGCCTTGTATCCCTAGATATCCAGTCATATCTGGTGAGGAACAGTGTCAAAGAACTCCCAAACATCTCCTAAGGTTTGGTTTTTTTGGGTTCCAAACAATGATCATTACCACGTATGACTGGAGGATTTTGGATGTCTAGAGTCTAGGGTATTACCTCATCCAACTGTCCTTCGGTTTTTGGTGAGGCAGCAATCAGTGCCTTTTGCACGAGAACGTGGCAAATTCCTCCGCCACACCCGCCTTCCTACTATGCGACTGGGTGACAAATTCTTACCCATGACGGATCCATGCAACTGGTATATTTACCTACATGAATGGATGATCTGATTTGAGGTATATAAATTAGTAGGTAAATGTACCTGTTCCATGTAGTATCTGTCATTATTTGTCATGGGTTTGTTCCCAGTGTATGAGGGGAGTATGAGGTGATAGATATCCAATAGTTTGCTAAGCTGTTGGTGTCCTGTCATTTATTGCTAGATTTTAATGGAAAAATTGATGTCAGGATTTATTTGTTTCTTGTGTTTCGGACTTTGGGGGCCAAATTTGTATTTGTATGTATTTGTTTGGATTGAACATGAGTGAAACAAACAAGATAAACACCTGCAGGGTAATATGTTAATTGAGTTATGACGAGTTATACAGGTGGTGGTATCAGGGATGTTTTATGTTTACTCCGAACCCTGGGGAAATGATCCAATTTGATTGATTTTTGCTGTTTAACTTTTCACATGAAGTGAAATCACTAACTCGTATATTATACCCTGTTAGTTGATTTGAATTTAAGTTTGTTTCATGATTTTCATGGCATGCTTCCGGTGCTTGCTTCAAGTCCCTTGCGCTAGGTTTTCTGTTTGTTGTTTTTCATGTTCCGTTGTGTTCATTCCACCCCTTACCTCCTGAATCATCATTGATCTGGGCCTTGTGCTAGCCATGGCCGTACGATCCAAGCATAGGAGTACCATGGCCTTCCAGTAGTAGTCTCCTTTCGTATTCCACAAAGGACTCTGGCCAGAAAAGTTCTCTACACCAATCTTCGAATCTTCGAATACTCAGTTACTATCAGTGCAAGGACACAAAGTATATCTATTAAAGTGTCACTGGATTTATATCCGCTTCTTCAAGTCGTGACCTTTTGATTCCCCCAGGTTAAGGTCACATTAAAAAGCCCCGAAAAGGTCATGGCTATGGGTCCAAACGAGGTCACGACTTCTTTAAGAACCTGGTATGTATGGATGTTGTTCTATACATGGCTCGGTTTTAGCAGTTTTACCGACTTTAGGAAGCTCCCCACCACTCATGATGAGAGATAACCATGGGATTTCTCACCAACAAAAATCTCCAAGGGGAGGGAAGACTACAAAGATCTCTCGGTCTTTATCGGTTTGGCTTTGGGTGTCATTGCTGCTGTAGCAGTAGTGATTTTCTTGTTGCTGGGCGCCTTGATCAAGGCCGAAATGTTTGGAGATGACAGGGTTTTGTCTTTTTTTTAGCAGCCAACGAACACGGTGAACCAACGGGTCAACCAACCCGAATCATATGGGAAATGGTTGGGCCCCGGGCCCCGAAAAAAACCCTGGACCCATGCCGAGTTTTTTTTCTGGATGGATGGAAAAGGATACAAAAGCCTTTCCAGGATTCTAGTTACAAGGTGGGCCCCTGATCCAGTTATAATCAGTTATATGTGTTGCTATAACCCCTGTAAATGGCCGAAAATAAATCGGCAACTGGGGTTATTTCACCCTACTTATAGTCAGTGTAATCCCTTTCTTAGCACATACCTGGATGCTTAGGGATGTTGTTTTAGGATTTTTAGGCTCAGGGAAAATTGTTACAAAACGCTATACTTGTATGTCCTACAAGGTGGGCCCCTACCAGTTATGAGTGAAGTTGGAACCTCTGTACATGGCCTTATAAATGGGTTTGCCTGGGGTTATTTCACCCTATACTTATAGGGGTTATTTCACTCCATTTATAGCTGGTAGGGGCCCACTTTTGTTTGGATGTCTTGGTAAGTTGTAAACTAGTGCTCAGTTGGACTCAATATTCCTGGACGTGAAAACCATGCAGAAGTTAAGCATGGAAAACGTCCTATCTTTCAAGTGTTGTTTACTGCGCTTGTTGCCATAAATGTTGTTTTTGATTGATGATGGCTGATGTTTCAAGGTTGTTCTTGTTTGATTTTGCTGCTTATTTTTATTTCTAAGATCATGATATGTCACATGTGGTCTAAGTATCTTTGATCAACATGAGCAGCGATCAAAACCCTGGCTGGTTGCTTTACATAGGGGATGCACATCCTATTACAAGTTATATATGAGGATTATATATATATATATTTTGTGAGCCATGAAATAAGGCTGGTGGTCCGACCCAGCCAGGATTTCATGGTTCATGTCACTGATTGGTTGAACGTTTCCATTGCTCACATGTCGTGCATGTTCCATCATTTGCTTTTAATACTCTATCAATCAACTGATGGTCAATTGGTTGTTTGGGTTGGTGGTTTGGATTCCAGGGATCCTCTTATGACAGAGATTGTTACTTAGGGGTACCCGATTCGAATCCCAAACCACCGGGCCCCAAACCAGCAATTTACCATTAGCTGACAAAATAAGCTTACATTTGCATTAATCAATTATCCCTAAAATTCCCTACAGTAGACATCCAGTCGTACCTTGTGAGGATCATTTTGTTGAACCCCCAAACATCTCCTGAAACGGTATCAAGCAGCTCAGTGACTGTGATTTCTTTTCATCTTCCGGGAGGCCATTTTTTCGCTGGTTGGCACGCCACTGGAACGTCGCTTTGGAACACCAACAAGACAGGCAACAGGGTCGTCTTGCCATGTCTTCCATGTTTTCGTGGTCGCTTTAGTGGATATCACCCTGTAGCTGACCACTTCCCTTCACTCGAAAAAAAAAAGATGTCTTCCTTTAGTTTTGTGTCACTTTGTTGGATTGAATCCGATTGCTTCCGTTTTTGTTTTTGCATTTTTCCCTCAATCTGGAGGGGCTTTTTCCCTGGTTAAAGTACCTCATTGCATCAGTGGAGAGGTTTTTAACCATTCCTAGATGGTGGTTTCTAATATTTGTTTATTTTCCACCCTATTTGGGGAAATCATCCATTTTGAGTATCATGTTTTCAGATGGGTTGGTTCAACCACCAACTAGATCCTTTACAGATTCCTTCCCTGAAAAGTGAAAAAAACACGGAACTTCACCCCCAAAGTCGAAAGGGAATCTAAGGGTACCCCCCCCCCAATGCCCCCAAAACCCCAGGAAATATGGAGTTTGTTAAGGCCATATATAGGGGATGATGGTGGTTACTAATCCCTTAATAAGGCCGGCTCTTTTCTTCGGGGGTGATGGCATGACATCCGCCCCGTCTCAGATTGTCGCTGCTTCCATGGCGGGTCTCATCACAGGAGTTTCTTGGACAACCAAAATCCAGCAGGGAGGAGAAATTTCACCCGGGTCCAGACCGGTGGATACCGGTACAAAGTGGGCACAAAGTCACCACGACCAGAAGTCAGGGACCCATAACTCCCCCTGATTTTAAGATTTTTAAGGGTGAAATGACCTCATTTTCCCATATATTTTCAGCCATCTATCTAGGGGCCCCCATGACTCCATTTATAACGATCGGCTTGGGGCCCACTTTGTAAATACAAAACAAATGATAGTCCACGTAGGGCGGGTCATCCAAAAATAGTGCGGAATCCTCCAATTGACGATAGGATAACCCGCCAAACTGTTGCTCACTTTATTTTTGTTACTCCCCATGTAGATCGGTTGGAAATTAGAAAAGACAGATTTTGGGTTGGATAATGAGAGGCCAATAAGAGTGAAATGAATTTGAAAGCCGAAAGCCGAATCAAACCCAATTCAAATTATCAGTAAGTATCACATTGAGCCGAATAAAACCATTTAAATCGATTTGGTGTAACATCAATTGATGTCCTACACCACAACCATTTTTTTTGTCCCATACTAATCTACGAAGAAAAAAACATGTCACATCTCCCTAGCATGGACCATCACAACACAGCAGCCTGGCTTTCTTGAGGATTTTGTTTTAGACTTGCCACATTTCGGACCTTCTCAAAATCTATCAACAAAAACTATTCCCCTCTCGGGTTATTCTGCTGAAGAAATATCCGCCCCGGTCTCAGTGGCATGGTTGCTAGCTATCATAAAACATACTCAAAATTATTGGGTAGATTTCCAGGTCGTCGTTGTTGTTGTTGTTGTTGTTGTTGTTGTTGTTGTTGCATTTGGCTTTTGTTTTTGATTGCAGTTCGTATTATTGAAAATAGGGATGTACCAAAAAAGCAATCCCATAAAATATTCTTGTATGGTCTGTTTTAATGCATTGATCCCATGAAAATACAATCATCCAACTGTAGCGAACTATGCGATACATCCATCCTATGGAATTTTGCAAGATGGCCAACCAAAAAAAAGTGTTTTCCCTCGAGATTCGTAGTGAAAAAGTCAATTTACCTCAGTATTACTTTGATTCAAATTGCCGCAACAAAGACTGTTGATGATTCAGAAACCCGACTGAACCACCTTTCGGCAAAATCATTTATATAGATACAGATTTAATACTGCCTATAGGATGATTCACTACCAATCCTAAGAATCACATCATATTTTCCCATGTTTTCATCCGGGCGAGAACTCAAGACGTTGTTTTGAAGAAGTTGTTCCCTGAGGTCATGATTTATCTTTTTCCTTTAGCATGTGGAAGTGGAAAGGATGGCATGCTGCCAACTATGACCTTAACTTTTGACAAACAGATTTCGGTTCTGTACTTGATAGGTTTCTTGGGCTGCAGATAGATGACATGAAAATTGCTGGCCTTTGTAAAGGAAAAGGTGTTTTTTTTTCTGAAGCTTTTCGTGGCCGGGTAAAACGGGGAAAACAACAAAAAAAATGGTGGCCATGGTAGATGTGGACCAGCTGTCACAAGCCTTACATGCTCAAATCACATCCAAACTTTCTGAGGTGCATGAGTGGCCGAAACTGGCTATATATCGAGGGAAAACAAACACGCCAAAAAAAAACCAACTCTTTTGGGGTGAGGGGTTGTTGAAAGAAACTACTAACCCCTGAAATCTAACATTTTGAAGCCAAATTTGAAGGTGTGGTTCAGATGATGTTCCTTTCAAAAGGGGTGATTTTCAGGTTCCATGTTAGTTTTCGGGGGTGTATGTACACCCTTGAAGTTGAAATTTTGTTTGTTTGCCTTTGAAAAAGAAACCACCATCCCCCAAAGGGAAAGTCCCCCAACAACCAGTTTTCAATGGGTAGTTTGCTGATTTCCACCCATTTCCCAAGTAAAGGTTCTGAAATCATCCAATTGATAGCCGACCATTGGAAAACTGGTTGGCCTCGGGGTACTGTCGGTACCCTTCCCGGCATCCCAAACCAATACTAATGTGAATTCTGCCATCGATCCTTTCCAGGTGATACATGCCATTGAATAGTCTTGTTTTTTCATTCTGTTTTCTGCATTAAAGGCATCAGGTCTCAGCTTTTTTTAGTCGTTCTTTTCTTCCAGCAAAATATAATCTATAGCTACTTCTCATGGATTTCAACCACATCTGAGAACATATGCCTACAACACTTTGGATCCCTAAGTTTGGGAAAATGGTTTTGGACATGATTTGCCTTTCTATAATCCATCACCGATCCATGGGAACTCTTATACATACACTTACCTACATTGATCCTATGAAAAACCAATCGTTCATGTAATATGTAGATATACTACTGTTCATCCCATGGATTGGAGACTTTTGTACGTATCTTTACCACGCATTGACAGACCAGTGTGGTCGAAGTTTTTCACAGAAAAGTAAGCATTCCCCGAAAACGATCAAAACTCAAGAGATGTTTATTCTTGTTGCACTTTGCCAAAAACAAAAACAAACACATGCATTGACAAGTTGAAACCTTAACCAAAGATCTGATCTCGACACTGGGATCAGTCCAAAAAGAAAACCTTGTTCTGCCTGTTGCCATCCCACTTAGGGTACCGGATGGTACCAGGGTACCAGTAGATGAAAAAGGCACTTAGGAAAAGCAAACAAATTATGCTTTCAAAATAAACAGGGGTCATCATTGGTTGAAAACTTGTGCTTTTCTCGGTTGTGTCCAAATTTGATTGCTGGTGCCCCACAGGTTGGGTGGTGGGTTCATGTGGGCAGGGTCCTGCTGGATAGGTGCTTGACAGATTATGTTCCTCTGAACATGGCTGAGTACCCGCTTCCTGAGTACCTGTACTGGGCTATCAATGTGCCAACAACCGGAAAACTTCGACAAACAATTGTGGATGGATTTGAATGGCTTCCCAGTACCACCAAGAAGAGAGATCCACCACATCAATCACAACAGGTGGGATAACAGAAGTTCCAACCTGGAACTGCTGTTCCGGAGCAGGCTCGTGGTTGAGCCGTCTGTGGGACATTGCATGGTTAACCAGCTGCGCCTCGACGCCTGCAAAGCCAGGAAGGTCATTGTTTGAAGAAGCCCGCAGGAGAAGAAAAATAGGGTTGTCCCAGTGCCTCGCAGGGCAAGTCGCTATCGTGAAGCATCAGTTGTAGATCTGCCACCGTGCAGAACAAACGGCTATGATGTTCTTGTTGTGTGGACGTATACAAACGAATCAACCGCACTAGCATATAAAATTTCATTTTGAATAGATAAATAACATTGACCGCAACATTTGTCGATCAACAAAGAAAATGAAAATACAGTCAATCAAACTACAAGCATGTTGACTACAACCAAAAAACATAAGACAAGAACAACAAAGTAACAGCACAGCAAGACAAATCAACAGACATCATACATGAACAAAGCACACATCAAAACACATTCCAATCATTTGTTTGTTCGTGGATCCTACTTCTTATTCTTGATACTTCCCAGCCCGATTCTTAGTTGTTTTTCTAAGCAAGCAAAATTGCAATGATTTTTTTCATTTTGTGAGATTCCCTGGCACTTGAGGATGTTCACTTTCTACGAGATCCTAAATGGCGCAAAAAAACATTGCGTCGTCGGTTCCTAAGTGTCCTTTTTTTGGCATGTCTACATAGTCTTTGCCCATTAAGGAATGCAATCGCGCCACCCAAAACTATGTCATTGAAAAGCAGCAGCTGAACTTTGACTTTGAAACAAGGGATGTGTGGTGTTGGGTCCTCAATCGATTTTCCCAAGCCACAAATTCAAGGTTTGAATTGTTGCGATTGAGGCTTGCGATGCGTTAATCACTCCAAGACCATCACAGTCAAAGACCAGGACTGCTTAAAACAAAAAAATGACCTCAGTATATCTGAATCCAGTCGCAGGACTGCATTGACGAATGGGTCGCAACTAAGTTGGCCGAACACAAACAACCCTCGCCGGCGTAAAGACCAAAAACAAGAGGATCTTCTCCGGAGCAGGCTCGTGGTTGAGCCGTCTGTGGGACATTGCATGGTTAACCAGCTGCGCCTCGACGCCTGCAAAGCCAGGAAGGTCATTGTTTGAAGAAGCCCGCAGGAGAAGAAAAATAGGGTTGTCCCGGTGCCTCGCAGGGCAAGTCGCTATCGTGAAGCATCAGTTGTAGATCTGCCACCGTGCAGAACAAAGGGCTATGATGTTCTTGTTGTGTGGAGATTTCCCAGAGAGGAACAGAAATTTGCTAGGTCTGCCTTTGGGAGCATGAGCATTGTACTTTCCACTGTGCTTTCCACATGGTAGCTTGGGCTCAAACTGTGTGTTGACCTCTGTGTTGACTACTCCGTGCCTCAGCGCTTCCAGCGGCTCCTGGCCATGTCGCTCATCGTGGCTCGCTTTTCTTGACAGCATGGGAGCCGGAGCGAGATGACGCTTCTCTGCCGGGCAGACGGCCGAGTCAACCTCCTCGGCCAGCGCGCATAGGCGTCAAGAGTTCCTCTTCCATTGAACCTGTGTGTTAAAAACTTTGAGTCATGGCTCTGCGTCAGGACCTGGACAAAATGCGTCAACTTTATGAAGAAGAGCTGGAGCGAATACAAAGATTCGCGGAGGGACACCGCGTGGAATTCGTTTCCAAGACTCAGCACATATATGTGTGTCTAAATTTTTAAAATGCAATGAATTTCGAAGGTGCATGTATCTCTAGGTTGCCCTGTACGGCACCAGGCGGCCCTGCTGCCGTCTGACGTGAAAATTGTGAACGTTACCACCGGACGCCCGGTGCGTGCCACGTGAAGGGGTGTTTGTATCACTTCGAGACGAAGGGATTACAAACTTAGGTGGGGATATCACAGAAGATGTGCATCAAAATTCCATTCTGTGTGTGTGTGCGTACGTGAAATGTCTGAAGAAATTCTAAATTCAAACCTTTTTCTTTTTGCCATTAAAGGAGGAGCGTGCAGCATTTGTGATCTAATGTGCGCAACAATGCTATGATCAGAGATGATGGGAAGCAGAGCATGATCCGCTCTGTGTACCTGCTCATCACGATGTCCTTGGTGTCTGAAACAATGTTGTAGTTTTCTCTCTCACTCTCTTTTTTTTTCTCTCTCTGTCTTTCTCNTTCTCCTTCTCTTCTCTCCTCTCTCTCTGTCTATCTTCTCTCTCTCTCTCTCTCGCGCTCTCTCTCTCTCTCTCTGTCTCTCTCTCTGTCTCTCTCTTTCTCTTTCTCTTTCTCTCTCTCTGTCTATCTCTCTCTCTCTCTCTCTCTCTCGCTCTCCTTCTATTGGAAGAAATGTTGTTTCTATTCGGGAATGATGGAAACATGTCTTTGCATTCCAGCAAGCTTCTTTGCAATCATTTTTATTTTTTTCTGGTTTAACTAAACATGGAATGAATTTTGCGTAAACAATATGAACATATGACCTTGTTCAATCAAGTGTTGCAACCAAGGAATTACTATCGGAGGAAGCTAGTTGATTTGGGGTGAATTGAATTTGATTTGGGGGGCAAGATGTGGTACCTTTTTTATCGCAATCAAGGCATGATTGGTTGTAGATGCTGTAGTCAGTTTTTCATTTTGTTCTCTATTTTGTACCCTCTCTTCCAAAGAGTTTTCAGCGGAGAAAGAATGTATGAACAATACTTCCTTGTGGGCAAGAACTAACCTGCTAGGACAACTAGTCCTTGATTTGGTAAGTTTGATAAGTTGACTAATTCTCAGGAAGGGAAAGAAAGATGAAAGTTCCAGATAAAAACGGTGTCCCATAGGTGTGGGGAATCCTTCATCCCCGTTGAGCGCCAACCGAAAGATCTTAAAGAATAGCGTTCAAGAAGTTGAAACGGAATAGAATCATCTCAACATTCAGATATCTTTTTTTGATTGGTACACCCGAGAGTTAGCATGAATATGCAAACTAGCCGTATTTGAAAGGAAATACATTTTGAACCCCATCTGTGTTAAATTTCAGGGGGGTACTCTTTCTCCAAGAATCATGGTTCAGTGGAAAATGCCAGGATATTTGAAAAGTTTCAGGAGTATTGGAGATACACCCTGTTTCACTGAGCCATGATTATGGGGAGGAAGCTAAACCAGATTCCTGAGAACTAAATTCCAAGATATGATATGCGTGCTTTCGAAACTATTTTAAAACGAACGTGTTAGATAAACATTGATTAGAATAAATATTACATACTGTTGATGGAAGAAATCCTGCACCAGTTGATATTTAGAATCTACCATTATTCACAGATTTTACAGGGTGCTACACATCTCAGGTGGTGCAGGATTTGTTCCATCATCAGTATGTTCCAGGTTCTTCAAGTCGTAACCAGTTTTTTTTACCCATAGGTGACCTTCTCGGGGGCGTCTCAGAAAACGTGATCTTCAAAATCAGGAATCAAATCACTTTTGAAGAAGTTGGTTCACTATCCCATAGCATCCATGTATGGCATCCATTTAGGTCATTTGTATGGTAAATATAGGGAAATATACCATACATGGATCCTATGGGTTATGATCACATGTTTTTCATAACCCAAATGCTCCATCTATGGATTATTTCACATGAAGGGTGAAAAATGTCGTTTCATTCAAGGTCAAAATGGCTAATCTAGATATTCCCATCCCATGGTCCCGCACCTAAGGTTTGGCAATCGCTAAAGTGGTCGCCTATTGGGCCTGCGCACATGGTGGTTTGGTTCGGATGCCGAGATTCATTGGCCCAAAAAACATGAGGAAAAAATCGGTCGACCGGATGATTTTATGGAGGTCTGTAATTTTCAGGGGTGTATCCTGAAATTTTCCACCATCATTCGCTTATTAGTGGTGAATCTACTCGCTGGCTTGTGAGTTGCCGTAGACATCCAAATACCTGGTGAGGATTGGTGTCAAAGAATCCCCAACAACTTCCTGAGGTTCGGTTTTCAAGGGTTCGAAACACCTATTCACGAGGTATTTTGTTGAGGATCTTGGATGTCTCGGGACAAAGACTCTACTACTTTTTTTTGAGGCTAGTTTCAGGGAGGGAATTTTTGTCGGATGTGTTTTTAGGCTTGGGGGGGTTGAGAAGGCGTCCATTGGACTCAGTGGAAGTGCCATGTGATGATTGGATCATTCTACTTCTGAATGGGAGAACTCCTACACCAGCTGGTGCTGCACCCGCTCCACCTGGAAAGGCTCATCCTGATTTTGCCTTTCAGGAATGCTGTTGCTGGCAATCGGGTTTTTCAGCCCTTTAGGGTCATCAAGTCCTAATTAACCCGTACTAGTTTTAAATGGAGTTATTAACCATTATATAATCACTATAAATGACCTTATAAATGTGTAACTCGTATCATTTCAACCCATTTCAATGGAGTTATTACATAGAACGATCGGCTCGTTTTGCCCAAGTTGTAGACTCAAACTTGACCTCGACTATTCCTCCGTCCCAGGTCGGAGGAATTTTCTACCCGTTGCTCTACTATGGTCCGGGGGACTTAACTGGTTGGGTTTTGGCGTAAGGGGAAGGGTGGCAAAAATCTCCCGAGACCAAGATGTTTCTTGGGTTTTTTTGGTGAAAATTCCTAAAGAGAAATTTTATGAAATTTTAGTAGTACAAACCCACAAAGATTTGAGGGTTGAGTGGGGGCACCTAGTGCTAAGACATCTAAGACCATACATATTATGATATCATTTGATTTGAGTCACCTGACAAATTCAGTAGGACGAGCATGAGACCATGTGCACGTAGGGTCAACAACTTGGGACTCCCTTTCAAGAGTGGGATTTGTGTATGTATATGATCCCCGCCAAGTCAATGTATGGTAAGATATGTCAATTGGAAGATGTATCACTTGAGAAAGTTTGAGCATAGTACAAGTAAACACAGAATCTTTACTGGGACCATGACCACAAAAACATAAGGGTCAACTTTTAAGGGTTAACTTTGGCACTACCCGGCCCCAAAGTTTCGCATGTCTCACCTAAAAAATGTCACCAAAAGGAATACTTTGGAGATTTCTTTTGGAGAACCAACATTTACATCCATCACCCCCTTCGCCATTTTGCCAGGAACTAAGACCTTAATCAAGCCTTTAAATAAAGGGGATGATGGTGGCTATAAAGTTCCATTTGTCAAGCCCTGGGGGTTTTTCAATCGCATCCCAAGGCCTGACCTTGGGCGAGATTTGTCAACAGGTTTTTAAGATAGGCGACCTGGGAACTCGACTTTGGCTGGGTGACATTGGGGGGCCGGGAATAAATATGTGAGAAGCAAATGTAGGGTGGGACATGTGCGAAGCGTATGTTTTAGATGTTTAAAATTGCAGTAGTTTTTTTTCTAAGTGTGGGACATATATCAAATGGTAGGTGAGAATATGTTTTTCATCATCATCTACATGTCAAAAGTTTTCGATTATTTACTTGAGGACATGTACGTGAGATGAATTTCCTTCCAGTTCCGGGAGATCACTCGGTTAGTTGTCCTAAAATTATTGTGGATTTTTTGGAGCAGTTTGCAGCTCAATCTTAAATTGCCGAAGAATCACTGTAGGTGATGATGGCTGGGGATTTATGCTGTGAAAGTTGTAGAATGTAGTAGAACTCTCTTCACAGTTTGGGGTGGCTTTTTGTGTAGTGATAAAACAATTAAATACATGAGAGGTACAAATAGGTGCCATCTACTTCTCGGCGGGTTCATATATTCATAGATGATTCTTTAATGCTGAGGCTACTTTAAAGGACTTTTCTGCAAGTGGAAGATTTTTGCAGAGGCAAGGCGTCATCTATTTTCTATACCGTACCTACCCTTAAGTGGGGCATGCTGATCCCATCGTGTCCTCGAGCCACCAAGATCCTAAGATCCCCTCCTCAGACTCTACCCGGGAGTATTTTTGGTTAGGTTTAAACGGCCCAAAAAGGCAGTGTTGCAAAGGAAATCCTATTGTTTTCATCTATTTACCAGTTTACTAAGGTCCTAAGGACAATAAATCCAACTCCAAAGTCAGAACATACCCTACTACCTTGCAATTTAAAGTAAAATTTCTCTAGCCGTGAAAACCCATTCCCTTCTATATTTACCTATCTCCCCTCGGTTTCTGGAGTTTCCCCCTTGAAACGACCAAATTTCTCAGATGCTTTGGTGGCTTTACCAGTGATGATTGGAGCTACTCCTGGAGCCTTGCTACCAGCGCCCATCACTGCCTTGGCTTTTCCTGTTTGTATGTTCGTTGGGGGGCCCGGGGGCCAGCCGCTGGAAGGTGCTCTAGGGTCGGGTTGGTAGGGTTCTTAGGGTCCACCCCCCCCAAAACACTGTGGGGAACTGTTCGTGGATGACCCACAGAATCTATGCATTTCTGGTTGACGAAAAATCATGTTTTATTTTCATCCCTGTTATGGTTCCAAATGATCCAATTTGACGAGCATGTTTTTTTCAGATGGATTGATTTTCAGGTGCCAAGCACAGGAATCCACTGAGTCAGTTCCGAGGGTGGGGGGGTTGGATCCCAAGTGGTGGTTGTTGAGGATCCATGGGACGAACTGTAAATGTTACTTAGATGAATGGCTGATCTGTCCAGTAAACTAACATAGCTGGCTGGAAAAAATGGACAATGCATGCATGGAAGAAAGAAATTGGCCATTTATACGGGGTTTATAGGGATTCCCCCCTTCATTGAAGGTGGGGCCCGGCTGGCCATTCCCTACCACGATCCGAGGTCACGGGGCCTACACAAACCGTACCTTGGAAAGTGGTTTTTGTTGTGTTGTTTGTTGGAGGAAAGAAACAACAAACAAGTAAAAGGTACCAAGCTCATATATATCAAAAAGATTTGATTTGATAGATTTGATTCTGATTAGATAGATCTGAAAGATTGTTCATTAGATTGAATTATATAGATAGATATGCAAGTTCTTTTTTTCTGCGGGAAATTCCAAAATGACAAGTTTACAGTTCGGGTTGCCCAACCGCCAACCGTTGTCCAGCTACTGTCCGAAGGGAGCGATCGAAATGATCTAAGGAGGTACCCCTCGGGTTTCGAGAAACGCTCATCTTAGTTGTGAAGCCCATCATGATCCCTTACCCTCCAGGGACCTAAGTTTTGCCCAAAATACTGTTGATGGTTCAGAACTGCGGGAAAAACCACCGCAGGATGTGAGAAACCCTGGTAAATAATGGGATAAACGACTATACCCTATACATCCAGTCATACCTCCTGAGGTTCAGTGTTTTAAGATGTGTTTTTTTTGTTTTGGGGGTCCAAAATACCAAACCTCAGGAAGATTTTGGATGTCTAAGGAAAGCGAGGCATTGGGGCATGGGGAATACCACATCCCAAAGCTTGTGACTTCGAGTTTACCTTGCAGATATGTTGCCCGCATTTCCCCAACCAAATATCTTGAGTTATTGTTAACCACAAAAAGTCATAGCCATAGCCACCCCAAAAAAACGAAAGTCAGTATGTAAGATATGTAAGATTATAGGATGTCAAGGATGTTTGATGTCAAAATGTGTGTGCGCCACCTTGCTTCCAAAACATGTTTCTGTATTTTCTCTGACATCTCATTTTGGATTCGGATCCACAACATCAAGTCCATGGATTCGATGAATTCCAAACAAATTTGACCAATTTTAGTGACAAGGTGGGCCCCGGATCCAGTTACAAATTGGGTGAAATAACTCACCTATAAGTAGGGTGAAATAACCCCAGGCAAACCCATTTATTTTCGGCCATTTATCCATTTATAGGGGTTATAACTCAATTCATAACTATCTAGTAGGGGCCCACCTTGTGAGTTTTGAGGTCTTTTCTGGAACTCAAAAATCCAACCCTGGATTTCAGGATAAAAAAAACGTTTTTTGTTTTTTGTTGGGGACAAAACGGCCGTTGATGGCGTTGAGGTGCCGATACTGACGGCCATTGTCATTGCCAATGCCATTTTGGTCGGAAGCGGTTTCCTTGAGAAGATGATGAGCCGAAAGCAATGAAGAGTTCCGTGAAACGGTTAATTCATCGACGTTGCTGTTCAGCCGGGGTTTGTGTTCACCTTACCTGTGTCATTTTTAGTAATGGATCTTTCAACTCAGCGATACGAAATCATCATCCCTGAAAACCTCGAAGAGCTCGTCCTTTTGAAAAACAAAAGTCAACCTGCGACCGACCGAGCAATTGAAGTTTTCGGACATGGAGAGTGGTGTAACTTCCACGGTGAACACGTTCAACATGGTGGTGTATTTCATGGGTGTTTTTTTGAGATCACATCTACTTGAGCGTTGTTTTCTACTTGCGGTTATTTAGTGATCAAGAAGTGCAAACTTAGGTTTTGTTAATTTGTTATCAAAAAACTCTGAAAGCAAATCGAGATATATGGTGACTACCCAATATTTGAGCTTGAGCCAGTTCTGTCTATTTTGTGTGGGGAAGATATTCAAAAAAGAGGATGCTATCAGAACAAGGAAAACTATGCGGACACATATACATGTATAATATATTTATACGTTTATAACCATACCATACGCCAAAACATGTATATATACACATCTATATTATGTGTTTACATATACACACAGTGTATCGATATGAAGCACAAGTCATATGGACTTTTTTGGGGGAAACCCTTTCAATATGACCTTAATCCTGGTACCCAGCAAATGGCCTAGTAACTGGAGATTCAAAGGACTCCAATTTCTTGGTAGGTTTGTGCAACTCATACACCTCTGAAAATGAATGGCTTGAACCCAAACATGA
This sequence comes from Breviolum minutum Mf 1.05b.01, assembly GCA_000507305.1. Classification (NCBI taxonomy): domain Eukaryota; class Dinophyceae; order Suessiales; family Symbiodiniaceae; genus Breviolum; species Breviolum minutum. Next base: position 21,812 of record DF242538.1, read on the forward strand.
AGGTTTAGGAGATGATTTTCCTTTTCGAACGGGTGATTTTCAGGTTCAATGTTAATTTTCCAGGGTGTACTGTACTTGGATTTGCTTACTTTCTATTTTGGCTAATCACCACAAAAACACCATCTAGGAGGGAATTTCAATAATGCGGGTTTACTTGTTCCACACATTTTGAGCAAATCCAAGAAGAGTACGATTCAAATAGCGAATGCATATTAAGATATTGCATATAGATATGTTGTATACATACATATATATACATATATGTATTTATTTATTCATAGTCAATGCACAAAAATCCTAGCATATGACCCGCAAACACGTGCTATACAGTCTATTGAACTCATTGAACAGTGTTTAAACAAAAATGAGTATGTCTATCACAGCCCGAGGATGAATTCGTCAAAATCATTATAGTTTTTTAGATTTTCACTGTAAGTGGGACAGGGATACAACCAATGCAATATGAACATGTTTATCAAGAACTTTGCATTCTTGAGCATGAAGACAGGTGAAGCTTGATTTTCAAACGACCAAATATCATGGCTAGTTAACCTACCCCCCCCAGAAATAAGGGTTTAATAAGGCCTTATTAAGGGAAACCAATGGTTAATAAGCAAATGAAAAATCCACATCTCTATGAAGCTTCGAGACTGACCGGTCGGTTTTTTTGCTTCTCATCATTTTCATGCAAAAAATCGCCCTTCGAATCAAAGGGCGAAAACTGCATCGCGGTGCTTGTCTTTGCAGAAAAGGGGCGCTGGAAACTGGACAGTTCTTTTTTCATTCAGCCAATGGTGTTGGGGCTTGGGGGAGAGTTGTTTTTTGGATACTGGCGATGCACCATTCAATTGAGCAATGAAAAATAACCCTCTGGTTGTCTAGGGTATATAGGTGATTATACTACCCGGGTTTGTAGGTGTTGTAATTAACTATTATAAGGATCCCTTTCAAACAGCCAGGATTCAATGGAAAGTAAGGCGTTGCTTTTTGTGGTTCAATCGCATACTGCGTTTTTCAGGGATGATAACACGGCCCATGGTGAGAATACCATCATTAGCAATCATGAAACCGTTCTGTAGAATGCACATGGAATAAGGATTTTCAGTTAGTATTTTGTTGTTCGCTTAGGTGGTGGCTGAAAATTGTGGCCACACTTCAAAAAGAACTACCAATATCAATCTTGAGTTGACCCCCTTTCCAAGAAATAGTCAACAACAGAATAGCTAAACTTGTTATATGGGGATCTAACCTTTTATTTTCCCATTCGGGTAAGATTTCTCCATGTTGAAGCGCTGGCATCGTTTCCGAAAAAATCTGCACTGAAAAACCACCAAGCATCCAAGAGCCATAATGTGCACCATCAATGTCCTGTGGGATATGTTTTAATTGCATGAAAATATGACACGTGAAGCAAGCATACTGTTGATGCGCCAGAACCCGAAAGTCAACAGTCAAAGTTAGTAGTGAAGCTGTGTTAACTCAGCTTTTCAAGCTTTTTACCCTCTACACGCCGGAGAACTAGCAATAAAACCCGGCCACAAATTCATAGTGTACTGTAACGGTAATGCGGGTTTATTGATAAAAACATGTTTCCTTTCCAACGAAGCAATTTCAGGGTTCCATGTTTGCTTTCAGGGGTGTTGAGTCTTCATCTATTTCTAGATTACACATGTTCATCTATATTAAATATGGATCCATGTATGAATATTTACACACATTTGGTTGATTTCTATTGAGAAAATTGAAATATATCTTATGTCTTGGCAAATCTTTGGTAGTCCCTTATACCCTTAGCCGTAGCCCCTTGAAATTAAAAAAAATCCCATGTAACTCTCTAAAAGTGCTCAACCTTTAGTCCCAGGGACCTAAGTTTTTCCCAGGTACTGTTGATGGAAGAAATCCTGCACCACCTGGGATGTAAAAAGACCATGTAAATAGTGAGATAAACTATGCTTATCAACTGGTTAGCAGTATTTCGTCCATCAACAGTAATTGGATATAATAATATAATATCTATCATTTCAATTGTTTTTGCAGTTCTTTCACCATTTACTTACCAGTACAAAAAGTTTTGCCTATTTTACCCTCCCAAAGTTTAACATGGAAGCTAAAATGATGGTTTCCAAAGCCGGAATTTTCTATTCCAGCGTGCCATTTTCAGGTGAACTTGTTAATTTTCGGGGGTGTACACCTGACAATTCTTTTTGTGACCTTTTTGGGATGGTTAAGTGACCCCTTTAAAGGTTAAGTGACCTCTAACGATAAGGGATAAAAAGGTCACGGCTTGAATCACCTGGCAGATTGTCTTTCCCGGTGTGTGTCATCTTCCTCAAGTAAAGCAGCAGGAGGTTCCCGAAGCACCTGAAGGGCCTTCACGTCGAGTCCCAAGCGATTTTCCGAGATGCTCCGGGTTTCAACATGATCCGTTTTAGGGGGCAAGGTGAGCCCCTACGATCGTTATGAATGGGGTGAAAACCCCTATTATTATCGGCCTTATAAATGGATCAAGCATAATTCCGAGACATCCAACTACCTCCTGAGAAGGTGTTTTAGGTATGTTTTGGGGTTCCAGATGCCTTCTCAGTAAGTGTTTGGATGTCTAGGGATAATTCCTAGACATCCACAATCCTCCAGTCATACCTGGTGAGGATCGGTGTGGAAGAAACACTAAAAAACCAAACCTCAGGAGATGTTTGGGGATTCAAACACCGATCCTCACATTCGGTATGACTATGTACGACTGGATGTCTAGGGAATTCTAGGGATAATTGATTAATTAATGCAAATGTAAGGTCATTTTGAGGAGATTTCTGGGTGGTGGTTTCAAAGTTTTTTTTTTTTTTCGCACCTATATACATGGGGAAGTGATACATTTTGACTAACTAATATTTTTCAAATGGGTTGAAAACACCAAGTAGATTTGCTCCAACAGAAATCGTAAATCTTGTCGTTGTGTTTTGTCATGATTTCTCTTGGTTAGTCACTTCTTGAATGATCTTACAACGTACAACTATCAGTTCCAACGTTGTTGAGAATATGTTCAAATTTTATATGAACAATGAAGAAAACCCTACCCAGTCATGTGGTGAGACAAAATACACCGTTGTAAGGATTCCTATTAAACAGCCAGGATTCAATGGAAAGTAGAAAGGTTCTTTTCGTAGCTCATACATCACCCAGCTTCATGTTGGGAAAAGATCTTGATGGGGATTTGGATATAGGCTGCTCACCAACAACATAAAACATTCCAGTCAAATATTGATTGATTCTCCAGAGAGGCATCTGGCAACTTTTCTACATTTGTTGTACTAATCAGGGGTTGCTTATAGGTTGCCATGCCCCTACCAGTTATAAATGGAGGCACCTATAAATGGCACCTATAAATGGCAATAATTGGGTTTTATTTCACCACTATCAAATGGAGTGTTAAACAAATTAAACAACCTTATGCTCAAGGTCTTCAACAAAACCGGGAGGTTTGCAGCTTTTTTGGAATCACTCCATCTCCACCATGGCATGGGAACCGAACCCCGTCATTGGTTGGGTTGTTTGACCGGTTGGAAGGTTGGGAGCTGTTGAGATTGGATGCGCAACATGCGCGGATGATCCGAGATCAGGATCCAAAACTGGGATGAGTTGGATGAGTTTTGGGGGCCGGGAAGTGAAAAAAACCTGGGTTTTTCCACCATTTTTAAGAGGTCAATAGGTTGGTTTCACAAAACCACCATTATTTTAGTAGGGGTTTATATCATATGTATCATCATCCAAAAGGAACTATACCATCTTCTTAACGGTGGCGTGAAGACTTCCAGGGCGAATCAAGTGAGCGAATCGAGGTTATTTTTACCTGCTGGAAAGTAGAGGTGAAGGACCCAAATTTGAAAAAAAAAGATTCTTCCAACTTCCAACCATCAATTTTTGAGGGGCTGGGTGTTAGTTTCAGGGAGGCTACTTGATGTAACAGGTGTTTTTTCCCGCAGAAATGCTATCCCAGGTGCGAAGGATGACTACTCACTCACAAACCTGACCTTCTGACCCAGGATCCCATTGAGGAGCATTTGATAGAAAAGCACCGTGGAACGTTGCAACGTCGGGGGTCCGGGCACCTAGCTTGGAAAAATGGTGTGGGAGCGATTTGGAGGGGTGATCTCTTTCCTTATACTAAGTTGGGAGCTAGGCACCAGAATCTTCCAAATCACAAACGTTGTAATTCCGATAGGTTCATTCACTCACCCCTCGTTTTTTGGAAGGTCCCTGCTGGCTGATTCTTAGGGCCTCCATTCCGGAGGTTCCTCCATTTTGGATGCATCAAACCTTGAGTCCTTGAGGGATTTTCCTGAAAGCCCCAAAATGACTGCATATGGTATAAGACAATGCAGTACAAATTTAACTATATGGTATATATACTACCATTATATTCCTACATTTTTTGGTTGTGATTGTAAAGCAAGCCCCAATTTTTTGACTCCTCTCAACCCCCTTAAGATGGAAGCTGATAGGTAGCTCAACCCGGGTGGGTGGGTAAAGTTGAGTTACTTCCATTCCACCAAAAGGTGGTGGTGGTGGGCTACTTTAGGATGACAGGAAATATGCCTCCAAACGTTTTGATGTTCTTTTTTTCTATAGGCGAATTCGAATGGTGGGCGATGTTTTCACTTTTTTTCCAAAACATGTTGTTTTTTTAATGTTGCCATTGAATCGGTGATTTTTTTTGATTAGGGGGGCACCCAGTCACCTAGATGTTCTATTTATATATCAACTAGCTTACTCCAAGGTGAACTGGTTTGGTGAACCAAGTTCATCAACCCATTCAACCCACGAAAATATTGCGACCTCAGGTTTGCCGGGCCTTGCTGAAATAAATAGAAACCAAGGTGGGCACAAAGTTACCAGTTTTAAGTAGGGGCAAATCACTCCATTTATAGGTGTACCCCAGTGACCCATTTGTAAGGCCATTTATCGGGGTTATAGCTCCATTTATGACTAGTACGGTCCACCTTGACTGAATCATTTCATTTTCTATAGGTTCATAGACAGAAGTTCTTCCAAAAAATCGTGCGAGATATATTCAGCACGTTTATTCACATCTGCATCAGAATCAGTGCGAGGAAACTTGATGCTACTCACCAAGATGGCTTGGTCCGAATGCTTGGTCTTCACCAGGGAAAATGACAAAATGGACATCAAATCATATACCCTCCCTGGAATTAACACATCCCACCTGGGGAAAAGGAAAATCATCATAAAGAGTGCCAGGGATGGTAGGGGATATGTTACTATTACAGTAGTTCCCAGAAGGAGGGTATTTGAGGTATGGTTTGATGGTAACCCAATTCCATTTACTATATTACTATAGAAACAATCATATGCAATCATGCTGGAGTAGATCTGGAATCGGACCGTATCATACCGTATCTATTTATAAGAAAGGGTTTTTTATAATTACTTAGTTTGGGCAATCAGTGGAATTATCATTAGTAAGTGGAAGTGATACATAAGGGGCTCGTGACCAATCTCTCACCATACTATAGGTCGATTATACGGGTTCTACTGACAGTATTTTACTCCAGTATCTTGGCTTCTTGACTTGAACAAAAATAGAAGTTCCACCAAGTTGAGGGCGCTGAAAGAAGTCGCATATCAGGTTGGAACACAAAACATTCTTCAGATACTTAGCACTTTGCTTGTCAAATATACAGTTACTTCATTGTATATGTGTACATTCATATTTACCAATTAGGATGCTTCCCTTTGAATGTGTTTTCAAAATACAGCGAATCATGGAATATTCATGGTTGGAGTTATTCAAATCCGAAGAGGAAAACACACGCCATATACTAAAACGACGTGTAAAGCCGTTGCGTATCCCAGACATCCAAATCACCAAATCAAACACCTCCTAAGAAGGTATCTGTACCCCCCAAAATGCCTAAAATACCTTGTTAGGAGGTATTTGGATGTCTAGGGTATAGGTGTTCCGGCATTTCCCTCCGTTGATTTTTCCTATCGAAGCACAGCCGTTACTATGAGATTTTGGACCGAATGAATCTGTCGAAGCTTAGACTCAGGGGGTTTCTTGAAACGTTTGACAGCTTAGATCATCCCTCCCTAAAACTAACAGCAAGTTCGCCCCTGAAAAGCGAAAGGCATTTTTCGGCGAAAATGTTAAACTTCGAGCTGGGCTTGGAGAATTTCTTTTAACGATACTGTTGATAGTTGAAATCCTGCACCACCTGGGATGTATAAAACCTCGTAAATACTGGGATAAACTACATATCAGCTGGTGCAGGATTTCTTCCATCAACAGTAATGGCGACATTTTTTTTGTTGTTGTTGAAAATGGACACACTTTCCCAGTAATAATCAGATTGGTTGAAGGGAATATTTTTTACTGTATTCGAAACAAAATAACACAAGTATTTATCGAAAACTGCCATCGTGGTCACGCAACTTCTGAAGGTTGTGTCCACATTTGACATCTAAATCTGTACCACTTTAGATGTTAAATTTGTCTTGATGTTTCTGTCAAAATACCCTCCCAGCCAGTATCAGTAACAATCCAGGATGACATCTTGCTTTGGGGGGTACCCTCCTGGGAACTAAGGTATCCCCTGAAAAGTCATATGATTTTCCGAACTTCCCAAGGTGGTATATGTTAGTTCCCTACTTTAAACATATCCAATTCTTCTATTCCGATAAGATCCAATGGGACTGGTATATTTAACTGTATACATTTACCATATAGAAATCAACCTTTCATGTATTAGGTAGATATACCGTTCGTCGCATGGATTCCTAGGGATTGGTATGTTTTTGTTCTCCGGGCCACCGGTGCTGTAAAACCCCACAGGAGGGCCTTTTAAAGCTCATGTGGCGGGAGGAAGCTGAGGCGGCGCAGTTGTTTCGTACTTTTCGGAATATAGGTGCTGTTTGTAGTTAGTAAGTAGACGTGTTGCGTTTTTCATACAGGATTTCTTTACTAGACATGCAGATTGCATATGGACGTATATGTGTACTGTGTACGTGTTCAATTTAGTTTCATGCCCATGACATGTTCATTCACGTTTCACGTGTGTCTTTCTCCGCATATCTTTGCCTTAACAGTGCCTAGCTGAACTTGTGTTTGTTTGTTGGGTGATTTGTTACAGTTTCGATCCCATGGTAAATCACCATTTTGAACCACCAGTTGGGAAAATGTGTTTTACCTTTTTCCAAGCATCTTAAGCAAATTGAAGTGAAGCATTGTCAATCTTGTTTGCATGGATTTCTTGTTTGAGTTCTGTGAAATTGGCATCCCGTGCTTGAATCTCAAAATCAATATGGTTTACTTACAAAAGCCAAGTTTAGTCCTCTAAAGATTTGTAAACTAGTTCTGTGGGATTTGGGCAGATTGTTTACTTGATTTTTGAGACATGACGTCCCCCGCCAACAAAAAGAGGTACCAAAAGGATGAAGTTACTACTTATTGTTTCTATTGGTTGCTTCTTTCAGACCAATGATCAATGTATCTTCCAGAAAGTTGTTGAAGGAGGTGAAATGAAGTAATACCCATAGGATCCATGTATGGTGTATTTACCTACGGTTGGTTGCTGTTTATGGTAAATGTAGGTAGTAGTATATGTATATATATATATATACTATACACGGTACACGGATCCTATGGGATACTACTCCCTAATCCTCCAATGTGTATTCCTGGAAGTATGGGAATATTTACTTAGATTTCGTCGCCCACCAGTGATTACAGGATCATGTTACATGCCCCGTTTGACATGTGGTCCTCAATTCAAGTTACCTAGATTATTGAACTTATTTCTCATGGTGAATTGGTAAATCATCTCCTTCAATTTTGCCCATATTCTGTAGGCTTTTCAAATGTTTCTTTCCAACAGATCTTTCCAAAAAAGCAACCCCAAACGCAAGAAAATCCAAAGACACAATTTGGGGAAAATACAATGAAGAAACACGTTGGTTCCCAGGTATCTTCATCACAAAGAAATCCACCAAGAAAAGTGTTGGTTTCGAAAACAAGCCATGGCTTTGAAGATTTGGACCCCACGGGAAATTGCTTTCAAAAACTTGAACCCCCCCAAAAGAAAAACAATTTTTTGGTTCACAGTTGGTTTATTTAAGAAAACAAACACCTTCCCCCCCCAACAGAAACAGAAAGATGGAAGATTATCGTTTCTTTTTGTGGTAGCTTCCTGGCAGGTGCGAAGTGTTAGTTTCAGGAAGTGTTTTAATATTTTAATGGCTTGTCAAAACAACAAAAGATACAAAAGACTTTCCCACCATCCCGTCCCGCGCCTCGTGTCACAGAGCTTCCCGCTACTTCCAGGTGGCGGAATTCCTGGAGTTTGTGTTTACCGAGTTTAAGTACCCCGGTGGCGAAGTTCGTGTGTTTGTTTCGGAAACGTCGTGTTTTCCTGGCAACAAATGGGTTTGAAATTTGTTGAGCCCGGTTGGATGTAAGATTTTTAAATACAGAAAAGATTGTTTGTTTGTTTGTTTGTTTGCTTGCTTGCTTGCTTGTTTGTTTGTTTGTTTGTTTGTTTTTTGGCTTGTTGTTTAATTTGATGTTTTTATGGGGAGGTTTTGGGAAAATGTCACAATAATAATCTAGTTGCTATTATATATAATCGCATGTTTTATAGGAAGTATGCCATGCCATTGCAAGGATACCGTTTTGTTACCAGAAGTTCATGAAATGCAAACACTTTGAGGATTTGTTGTGGCTGCTCAGTTGTGGAAGTTCCCCCCTGTCATTGGTCAGTGAAGCAAAGAAACCTTCGATTCATTCATTTGTCTATTTTTTTCATATCCCATAGGTCCTTTGTCACTGTAAAGCTGCTCAGCCAGTGGCAAACATTTGTAAATTCGCGGGCATACAATGTGATTCTTTGCAATTCTAATGGCCAATTATAGACCCAATCATGAACAACTAAAAGTGGTTATAACCCACATCCTAACACCTCCTGAGAAAGTATTTGGACCTAAAACACCGAACCTCAGGAGGTATTTGGGGATGTATAGGGATAAGCTTTTGTCGAGCCAAACCTTTGGGGTTGGTTTCAGGGTTCATGTGAGCGGTATACCCGATCTGATACCATGTTTTGGTGCTGGTTGATTATACCCCTCTTTTGGGGTTCTAAAGGCATAGTCTTATTTCGGCAGTTTTTCGGGCCTTCGTTAGTTTTGTATCTGAACCAGGTCGATCCCGATGTTGTGGCGTTTCTTGGATATCTCCAAGAAGACAGGCGACCAAAACGCGACCAAAAGGTATTTTGGTTGGGTCTGTGATACTGGAAGGATTGAAGTAAAAAATAGAACCAGCAAAAGCACATTAACCAATCACATGTTTTTTCTTGTTTTTTTGCTTGGTCTAGGAGATTCGTTTTTTTTCCTGGAGTTTTTTTGTGATGCATGTGCCACTCCCCGAGGACTTTTGATCCCCTCCACCCCTCAAACACAGGCATTGATGATAGTCCGAGTCCCCAAGGAGACATCGTCAGATGTGGTGGAACAAACAAGAAAATTGCCTTTCACCTAGAAACCAATCATTACCTTTTCCAAAATGTCAATTAACCATCCCGAAAAAGTCACTTTGAATCACTTGGTAGGGGTTTAGTTCATCAACAATTTCAGCAGTGGGAACTGGCAACCTTCATCTTTAAGGGTTTATAACCCATATCCTTGGATTTGCTTTTTGGGTGATTGTGTACAGATTGTATCAGGGTAAATCACCATTTTGCACCACCATTTGGGAAATATGTGTGGTTCACTTTTTTTCCAAACATCAAACAAGCAAATCCAGGCTTCTTGGAGCCTGATTTATATTGGGATTCTTTGATATTTTTGTTGGTTCATTTTTTCCAACCATCTTGAGCATGTCGAAGTTTCCTTTTTTGTGGTTTGGGTTTCTTGCTAAATCCTCCAGCCGAAAAAAAAAAGCCATTGAATCCATTCAAATATTTAAAGTTGAAGGTCTCCAAATTGAATCAAAAGGAAGGCTTTGCAGGTAGAATATTCTCATAGGATAAATGTATGGTAGATTTACCTACATTTGGTTGATTTTTATGGTAAATGTAGGTAAATATACCATACATGGATCCTATGGTGGAAATCGGATTAGTGAGCTGAATTCCTTCATTTCACGTGAGAAGGTGGAAATCGGATTGCTAAGGTATGACTTTTTACGGTGGTTCCACATGCGGGAAAAGGCTTTAGATATCTGATTTTGGTTGATACCTGTAACTGAGGCAAGAAATGCTTCTTGTTTGGGCCATTTTGAGTCCTGCCATTAGTGAATTTCAGTCACTTTTTGAGGGATGGTGCGACCGTTTCCCACATTTTCCACCATAGAAATCCATGACTGGTGGTGAGCTGTATGATTAGGCCCTAATTGTTTGCGCAAACTCCACTTAAGTGATGCGGCAAGTGGATAGTGGACGTGCAGATGTTTTTATATGTATCATGAACCAACTTATAAAACTGTAACTATACATGGTTTGTTGAGCATGTATCAATGTATCAATGATACATTTGTACCAGTTATCAGACGTACACATATCACACATGAGACCATTTTATTAACACAACTCACACTTTGAGATCTATAACTTCTATAACTATACCCACTCATTAAACAGACCCTACTTAGCTGAGGAGAACCCAATTTTTCCCGCCCTTTTCAAACCCCAAAGAGGGTTCAGACGACACTTCCAGTCTTGCAAGGTTACATCACTCAGGAGGAATTCAACAGCGCCATGCAATGTCTTTGGTCTCGCACCAAGCGACAGCCATTGGAGGTTGGCGCTTATGGATTCTTTCGCTTGACATGGTTTTTGCTGAGTGTATTTTTTGGTGTTCCCTAAGAATCATGGGATCTCAAGTCACTGGTGACCACTAGAAATCATCCCAGAACCCCGCGAAGTACGGGTTTTCAAACCCATCATTTTTGAAGGGTCCTTGCTGATTCTTAGGTGGGTGGTTTCGATGATTTGATGATTTGATGTTTCACGCCAACAGCTTAGGGAAATCTTTGATTTTGACATTTTTTGATGTTTTCAAAACAACGGCTTGCATCCAGAACCTATGGACCTGTTGGTCTGTTGTTTCCGATTTGGAATTGCAAAGGAGGATTCTCAATCAGTATGGCACTTTAAGCAATAATAATTCTGGAAAATTTGGTAAATAGATGTAGGCTTGTCGGATGCTGCGACCAGAGCGTTTCCCTGGATAAAACACAGGGCGTGATCAAAATCTTGGAACATCTTGGAAAAGGATAGCATCTCCTTGACATTTGAGCAGTGGAAAAACACTGTTCATTAGAGTATATAGCGCTATAAAGGATGATACTACCCAGTTATGTGGGGATTATTTCTTGAACCATGACAATGATCCCTATTGAACAACCAGGATTCAATGGAACATGGCAACCAGTAGGGCCCTCCCCAAGAAGGAAATTCATGTTCCAACCACAGTGAGTTTTGGCGCGAGCTGTTAGTTTCAGGGAGAGGGTAAACAAAAATCAAACGAACCAAACGACCGGGAGAAAAAGGCCTAGACTCCGGAAACAATCTCATTGCCATGTTTGTTTACCAGAGAGTACCTTCCCTGAAACTAACATGACATAGCACCTGAAAATGGATGGTTGGAAGACAAGCCTTTTCTTTTTGGTTTCGGCCTATTTCAGGGGTCATTAAATTGCCAATATTGGGTGGATGAAACAATGCAAATTGATGGTCATTTATAGTGATTTCCCCTTAATAATGCATTGTTTGGGTTGGTAATATAGTGACCCTGTATTTTTAGGGGCTTTGGCTTGTAGTCTTAGGGAGTGCAGTTTTTTCTTGACCTGGCGACCGTTTGGGCAAGGCGCACATGTCGGCCTTGTTTGATCTTTTGGACACCGAGAAGCAGGATCGAATTAGGCGAGGCCTGCGGTATTTGGGATTTCCACAAAATGAAATCTAAAGTTGAACAATTCCACAGGTATCCAAATCCATGTGTCGATCTTGGATTCCAACCAACAACTAATCGACGTTATTTGAAGCTATGAAAAAAAAACTTGGCCTCAGGACGGCAGTGAAAGTAGAAGCTGAGTTCGAGGAGGCTGCCTACAACAAGAAGCAGGGGGTCTATCACGAGCTTCCACTATACGAACTGAAGGAAAAGTACACATCGGAAGCTGGAAAAGCATTCCTGCAAAAGATTGTGGACAGCCAGCCAGGAAAGCCCCATCCCCAGTTCAAGAATGACCCAGAGGCTCGAATCTACAAGGTCTTCATGAGGAATGAGATCAAAGATGGATTTTCAACAAGTGCCAAAAGCAAGATTTCAGCAGGAGGCCAGCAAACACTTAAATACATACTTACATACATACATACATTCATGCATGCATACATGCATACAAACATGCACACCCCCGCAGTAGATATCTTCGGTATGTTTTGTGGGCCGAAATACCTCCATTCATCATGTGTTTGGATGTCTAGGGTTGAGTTGTATTATAACAAAAAAGCGCATGGAAAATCTCAAGTCAAAACATTTTGTTGACTTGGCAATTAAGCAGATTGAACTGATCTGCTGGTTTTGCCTCAGTTGTGAGAAATAATTATTGGATGCGTAAGGTCGGTATTGGTTTAGTCAATGAGGTATTGGCGTCTTTTGAGGATTATCTGTGCAATTTATAACACCCTTTCCCGCCGGTTGGTCACCTTAAACTCAAAATCCCCTCAATTCAGGTTAAGGATGTATGATAAATTGCCTCAAAAAATATCTTATTTCTGATTTACTATCATGAAGAGACTGGCATATACGAATATTTGATGAATCTGTTTTTTCAGAGATGTAGAAAAAAGACCCATCAACAAGAAGAACATCACTTCAGCAAACCTGTTGGCCATTTTGAAGTTCCACTCCGATTTTTTTGTGACAGGGGACTAAGTGGTTGAGGTTGAATGCACTTGATGTTGGCAAGTTGTTTTCTTTTTGCCCCATTCTAATGATTTGTTTAAACTAAACATGGTCACGTGTTTTGTGGTCAAGGATTTTTTTCTGCTAAGAGATCTGAGATAAATCACCAAGAATAGTGGAATTGGTGCGAGTGAAACTGGGTGTAATTTGCCGGGTTCAACGGGCTGAAAAAAATATCCTCCGTAAAACCAACATGACAATGAAAGCGAACCCATTTGAAGATGTACTTGCTATCAAAAATGGTGATTTGATTTTCCTTTGTTATGTTAGTGTTCCGGGTAATAGTTGTGTTGGAAACCGTCAACCTTCATGAATTCATGGGTGCAAGCCAATTCATGATTGATTGATTCAATGTTGTGCATGTGGCGCATTGATTCAGCCAGGCTCTCTGACATTTTAGAAGATGGCATCGTGGGTTCAGGCGCCGGAGGAATGTTGTTTGACAACGTCACGCAGAGAACTGAGTTGTATTTCTTTTATCACCAAATTAAAGGATTCAGGGACCTAATTTGCAGGTATTGTATGTAACCCTGAACTGTTCGGCTGTTTTAGGGGGTGGGTCCAAGGATTCCAAAAACATTTAGCCGTATCTACGCTACATTAGGTGACCATTCCTCCATTTTAGGTACCTCAAAACTCATGGGAGTCGTGGCTTGGAGGCAAAAAAGGATGCGCCAGGGAGAATCCTTCCAAAATGACCGAAACGCACATCTAGTTTTTGCATCTATCTACACTTCATTAGTTAATAGCAATGGAAAAAACATTTTTTTTGTGAGGATAACCTTTACTGTCAAACATGCAAATGTTTCCCATGTTTACTTCTTCCCCATCCGTTAAAGAAGATATAATCAGATCCGAATAGAGTTCTGCAAAAAATGAAGTACACCAACCGACGGGTTCATGTTTCACCCCAAAAGTGGAGATATCTAGAACAAAATCACTGAAAAACCACTTTCTCTATTTTTAAACCCACCCGTGTTTCCTCCTTCAAGAAACCCGGGCATTTTTTTCGACCCCACCCACCCTGGTAGCCGTTTTTCGACGTTGCCTTTGAAAAAACACCGGAGGCCGCGGGCGAAAGGCGCTGTTGAAACGCTTGCGACGTTTCTTCGTGGAATTGACGACGTCCAAGTCGGAGAAAATGAAGGTGCGAAGTTGGTTATAACGATGAGAGTGATGAGTGATGACCACAGTAATGAGCCACCTTTTTGTTACGTTGTTTTTTAAAGAAAACGACAGAAAAACCTTAGCCATATAACATATATAACACTCCATGTATGGTATATATTTGCCTACATTTGGTTGATCTTGATGGTAAATGTAGGATGATATACCATACATTTTTGGGTGTTTGGGCTTTAAATGACATTCCATGAATCAGGGTTGGTTAATTCCGGGATGATTGTAATGACACATGAAATATCCCCATATGACTGGGTAGGATTTCATCCCCATAGCCCAACCAACCCGGGTGAAATGATCACCGCTCAAAAGAGTTTTTTGATTGGCCTAATTTTTTCCTGTTTTCCCTGGTCCGAGCAAAGGATGGTCACTGGTTGGGGGGCGGTGAGAAAAACTGATGATTTTTGTAAGATCCATGACCCATATGACGGATACATAAAAATCTTAGATTTGGTTGATGTTTATGGGATCAATGTAGGTAAACATGCCAGTCCCATGGACCCTATGGGTGATGATTGTTATAGAATCCCAATATGAAGTATGAAGGTCCATGTAACCAGTGTTTTTTGGTTTACAAATGTTGGAGCCAATTACTAATGATTGATCCTAAGTAGTGACATCCATGACATGCGCCCCTCTTCCCGTTGTTGCTTTGAGGCCTTAATGAATCTCTACCGCTCGTTGGGAACTGAGCCGGGTTACGGTCAACAGGGAGCATCATTGCACTGATATGTTGCGGATGATGGCAAGTTTGATGGGGAAGTGATCTAGTGGATTGATTCTCATTTGATTATCTTCCCAAGCTTTTCCAACTTTCCAGGGGAATGTTTACTGTGAAGTGTTGCAACTATCATAGAATCATACATGTTCTATGTCACATGTCTATTAAGTTGTCGCACAAAAAAACACACAAGAGAAAGAGCGTCACCACATGAGATTCAACAAGCATTTGACCAACTTGCATTCCTCATACTTTTGATGGTTCTGAAATCCGGTAAACTCACCAGTTGAGGTTGGTAGTTTATCCCATTATTTACAGTGTTTAATACATCCCAGGTGCCGGATTTCTTCCATCAACTGTATTTTTGAAAAAATCCTACAAGCCAATGGCGAATCCACTGTTTGAAGTTAGTTCAAGTCTCGGTTTCGCTTGCCAAAAGCAAAGTCAACAGTACCAGGCAGCTGAATGTTCATCTGGGTGAAATCTGGGTACATTTCAAAACGGTAGCAAAAATAGGAGTTTTTTCTCCAAAAAATCTTTCTGTAACCAACATCACACAATGAAATATCATCTACCCATTCCAATAGTTGGCATACGGTATATGTGTTGGTATATACACCTTTAAATAGGCTAGTTGCACTCTTCCAAGGGTTTTCACATTTTTCCTCTTGATATCATGCCTTAAAAAGGGGGCAGTATTTTTTGTTCATGCTGTGTGTAGAAGCCACAAAAACAGCACGGCAACCGGCAACTATGTTGGATGTTTGAGTTCTTTGCTTCACAAGTTCTCAGATGCTATATGCGACGGAAAGATTTACCCAACCATTTCCCCATATTCCTTTGGCCACCGTTTCACCGTTCATGTAGGTAAAGAATCCATACATTCGGCGCATCTGGATTTGGACATGCCTTCCAGTCAATTTCAAACAGGTTTGTTTTGCAGTATAGATGGAATTACATGATTTACATCATGTCGTTCATGCTTATGTAGATAGACTGAACGTTGAACGTTTGTTTCTACAAGTGCAGCAACATGGAAGAGCTTCTTAACCTTCAGAACTCCAAGGAAATGATCGAATGATTTTGATGGTGTCAAGTGTCAACCTTTTTTTTTGTGCGTCTTCACCACTTGCGAAACCATCACGGTTTGGTCACATATTCAATTGAGTTTCAATTCATCACCTCTCTGCAGCGCGGGCGGAAAGGCCATCTGATGCGTTCAAGATGAGTGCCAATGGCAAGGCTGTCACAACGTTGAAGGGGGGGGGTTATTACGGAAAGGCACTGTTACTGGTAGTTATGTTTGGAGTGATTTCACTGTCCCTCGTCAAATGGCAGTCACCTGGCCATCATTCGATACAAGGATAGTACTGGGGCCTATAGGAACAGGTCATATGCGCTGACAAACGTTCAAATGTGGCACGAGATGGAGGAAGAGGAGGCTTCATCGAACGTCAGGGAGACAAATCAGTCTATGATCCAGATGAATCTGGCGTCCTCACACGGAACTTGTGTCTCTCCTGCAGACGTGCAGCACCTTCGGGGCTTGGCAGACGCACTTGCAGGACCATCTTGACAACACCATCCGCCTTGTTTCCGGACTTGGTGGCGCTAACTGGTGCAAACGAAATAACTCAACACAAAGGCGGGAAGAAAGAGTTGGTTGGATGCGTGGGCTGCCAACAGGGCGGCGCGCTTCATATGGATATCACCATCCCTAACGGATGAAGAAGAACGGATTGCAAAAGACACGTGAAAAGTTGAAAAACCCAAGCAAGCGGACTGCAGTTTTAGATTGAATCATCGGTTGTCACCCAATGTCATCTTCTTGTCACGTGTGCGT
The DNA here is from genome assembly GCA_000507305.1 of Breviolum minutum Mf 1.05b.01. Classification (NCBI taxonomy): domain Eukaryota; class Dinophyceae; order Suessiales; family Symbiodiniaceae; genus Breviolum; species Breviolum minutum. Next base: position 38,536 of record DF242538.1, read on the forward strand.
TTACAGTGGGAGATGTAGAAAAGGAGTGACTTAGGTAGGACTTCCTCAAAACAGCGTTTCCAATGTGAAGTAGACATCAAACAAGACGCGGGCATGATTCAGGAAGGACTTTCCCCATTCCTTGTATCAGCACCTTAGCTTTCAACGGCAATCATTTTATGTTTGGACTTTGTACCATATGCCGTGTTAGGATTTGTTTTAGTTAGAATAGATTAATGCTAATTTGCGACCCCTGGAAACAATACTTTGCCCTTCATGGGATTCTGTAGTCAATACCCATAGCCCATAGCATCCATGTATGGTATATTACTTACATGTTCCATACATGGATTCTATGGGGTAAATCAACTCATGCAGTATTTAAGTCCCTGACGGTAGTTGTCCGAGATGTCATTTTTATAGTAGCATCTCGGATAGATGTTTTCATGGATTCATTCAAACGACCTCCGCCCTTTTGCTGCGTACTCTCCTCCAGAAATGTCGCTGGTATATACCCAGAGGATCCATGTATGGTATTGCCTACATTATCCTACATTTCCATCAAAAATCAACCACATGCAGGTAAACGTACCATACATGGATCCGATGGGATATATACATACATATTATTGTAAAATATACTGTATCCCCTTCCTGGTGAAACAAACATGTTGCTTGTTTTTGTGCTCTCCCCTCAGGGGCCCTCACACCGCCAAGACAGCCAGGATTTGGTGGTGGGTATTTCCCTACTAAAGACGTCCCGAAATGAAAGCGATGAAGAGATCATTTGCGGCTAGGATTACTGGGCTTTGAAGAGATCAGAAATCAAATATCCGAATAAAATAAAATAAAAACACTGAAAACAATAGTGACCGAACCAACAGGTGAAACCGGATTTTTTTTGGAGGAGGCGTTACCGGGCGGTGTACCACCACTGCCCTTTAGATGCATGCTGAGGGAGAATTAATTGCAAAGGTTTCCGTGTAAAGTGTGATCCCAAAGTCACTTGAAGTTTTTTTACATACCATTCTTTCACATATAGAGCGTTCTAGACTTAATCACATCTCGACTTGATTGTGTAAAGAACAATTTATTATTGTTTTTCTCTTTTTCAATTGAGAACACGCCCTGAAAGTTGTTAACTCAATTTTGCACACGGTTTCAGTATGTTCGTAAGATTCTGTCGGATACTGTATGTTTTGTTTATGATCTACTCCTCACCTAGGATGCCAGTGGCAGCTAAGGGGATTCCTTACTTGAAAAAATGTAACAATCCTTTGCAAGATTTATATTTTCTCAGCAAATAGTAAATTGGTGGTTTGGGCTGGTGGTTTGGATATTTGAAATCCTTTTATGAACGGGATTGTTACTTAGGGGTACCCAATTCGAATCCCAAACCACCAACTGTTTAACCACCCAGTTTACACTTGGTTGATTTTCGCAATTTTCCCCACTGTCCTCTGTATTTGATTCGTTACCAGGTGACTCGTGCCTCCTTCATGGAAGGCTTGCGACGTTTGCGCTATGATGAGCGCCTTGGTGCTTGGCAGATCGAGCGATTTGGAGCGAACGGGGTATCTAGTAACCTCACCTGAAAAGGGACCATTTCAAAAAGAAAATAGTCTTCCAACCATACCCCTTTCGGGGGACATGTTGTTTTTGTTTAGGGGTGTATGTCTTCAAATATGTATTTGAGGATTGCCACACAGAAATATGTGTTTTTTCTACTTGGAGAAATTTAAAGTGGGTTTCCGGAATGTTAAGTGAAATGAAAAGAACGCAAGGGTATTTTCGCAGAGGGAATGAGGCATTGGATCCCAATTTTACCTGAGGGACGGACTGAAGGATCCCTCATGTTGAGATACACCTGGGACCTTGGAACACGTGGCTGAGATGAAACTTTTATATAATCAAAAAGATGCACAGAACTTTCCAATAATCAATAATGGATACCTTCTATTCTTTCCAAACAACCATTTATTTCGGAACATTAACAATAATAGCTTATGATTATCATCCCTTTATAACTGGGTAGTGGAATGGTCCCTTATATAACCCCAACCAACCGTGCTGATATCGATCACTGTCCCTTGCAACCTCCTCATCTCCGTTGCCGCACCCCAAAAAGGTGGCACCTCGATGACTTGTTCGCGAGGCAATCCGTTTAAAAATGAAGAGATCAAACCGGATCGAAGAAAGGCAATGGAAATCAATGAAATAAGATTGATATAAAAACCTGTAGATAATGGGATAACAAACCAACCTCAACTGGAGCAGGATTTCTGAACCATCAACAGTATTGTATATAATCTGGTCAAATTGTTGAAACTCATTTATTAAATTGTTCTGCTATAACTCCATTGAAATATGGTCAAATTACAGCCTTACAAAAACCCCGGTTGAGTTGGTGAAAGGAAATTGATCAAGTTGGGAGGTTGACCTTCCATTTTATGTGGAAGAATAATCATTACTATTTTAGGAAGGAACCTTTATTAACCGTATTAACCCTTGTGATCCACTGTTACACTGTTTTGACAGGACTCAATTCATATTGTCTATAGCTATGACTTATATGACTGTGGATTGCTACAATATTGTGCAAAACTTTTGACTTGTGCTTCCCTTTTTTCATACAAGTAGCAACATTTGCACCGACTTAGCAACATACCTCCCTGACATGCCTTTTTTTTCAGAAATCACAGATAAAACAATCAGGCCATCTGAAAAAGAAACGCCTTTGACATTGATTTGTAACCAAATTCACCCCATTTATTCAAAAAACTCCTTTTTCCGACCTGTTTTTTTTTAAACACACGAAAAAAAAAACACACACACACCCTGTCAACGACTCAATGACAAGCGAACTGCCCGCCACAGGATCGATCGTGATGGCTCTGGTGATATTACTATTGAAGACATTTTGGCGTTCCTGAAGGAGGCCGGTGGACTGTGGATCTTGACGGATTTTTTTCATGTCAGGGACAGTGAAGTCAGATAGTGGCTCCGTAAAAGAACCGGCGGCCCCTCACCGGTTAAACATGTGGTTGTAACCCTAATTTATGATCTGGGATGGAACAGATATATGGTTTCCATGTTTTTCCAACATCTACAAACGCAATGTTTATTTTTGTTGCTCCTTTCCAACCATCGTAGCCTTTCGCAAATCTATAGCCAAACCACTTTAACCAATGATCCAATTAGACTTGGAATCATAAAACCGTTCATGCAATACACAGCTTGATACCAACCAACTATTCAAAAAAACTCTTTTACTCACCAACCAAAAACACTTCAAGAACAACCAAAACAACCAACTTTTCGACAAGTTGTCGCCTGATATCAGGCGGGTCCTGGTGGACGCTATGCCAAGCCCATTCCGGCACATACCATGCCCGACTTCAACGTTGCAGCGTTGGGAAAGCTCAGTGAAGTGGTGGTGGCCGAGTGGTGAAATGGATCAAGTTTGTAGGTTTTGTGGTTTGTGGGTTATTTCGGGAGTGGAATATGCTTTTTGGTGGGCGTTTGCCAGTTGTAAGTGGAGGCTATAACCCTGCCTGTCGGGGTTACAACCTCATTTATACAGTAACTGGTAGGAATTTACATACAAGGATCGGACAAAACGTACATTTACCTACATGAATGGACGATTTTTCTAGGGATCAGAGCAATTAAGGTAAATATAGTCCCATGGATGTTTGGGTGTGTATTCATTTTGACATTTGGGATTTGTCATGAGAATTGAGAATGCGTCTTTCATCTCATCAGATGTGATAAGAAGGTTCCAGGTTTATGTGCAAGTACATGTTCGGAGCTTCAAAATCATGTATCAAAATGGAACGCGTGGGTGCTTCTTGTTTGCATCTACGAATCTACTTATCTTAGCATTTTGTTCAATTTGTAGCGATGGTGATTGCTGAAGTCACATTAAGAACATTCCCAGCCAGGGTTTGCTATAGTCCCATGATACGTTATAGGGTCATATACCCCTAAAGTATTCAAGAACAAACATCAGTACTCCCAATTGGAAGGTTGTATCATCCAACCTTGTGTAGCTGAAGAAGCAACTTCCCATAGCTCAAACTCAGAGAAACTGTAGTGAAAACAATTGTAGGACAGAAGAAGTATGCATTCGGGCATGAAACACATGAAGGGTTGGGGTGTGATACATGCCACCCTAAGGTATGTTCAATTTGTAGGTATGTTTAGCATCATCTACTATCATATTGTGTACATATCTCTATCATCATTCCCATGGCATTACTGCATGCTTGGTACACACTGATTCTAGGATAATTATAGCGACCTCAGCCGAGGTCACTCCTTTAAACGGTGGTTTATTGGGATGCCAATGATACTTAGTAAGTGGATTATAACCCGCCGTAATTAAATAGGTTATTAATGAACCAACTTACTCATTAGTTGCGATCACCTCCATGGAAACCCTAGTAGTAAAGGACAATTACCTCCCCCAAATAACGCTACTTTTCTCGGTTTCTTTCGTGCATTTGGCTCAGGAATCGCTTGAAACACAGTTCCATTGATGCTTCCGCAAAGTTGTCGCAGCTCAATGACTGGTTTAGTGAAGAGAGGCGCGGCATTCCTTCTTCGTTTTTAAAGAAGGGGTGGGCCTATTGGAGGGGTTGAGGCAAAAAGTAGAGCTAGAGCTTATACAATAGATCCTTTGAGATCCCTATAGTACAATGTCAATAATCCACATATGAAAAAGCACATATTATAGTACAACGTCAATAATCGACATATGAAAAAAACATGTACTTTCCCACATTTACCTTGTACTGTTACAATTTCTCAACATCTAAGATTCATGTTTGGTTGATTCAAAATTAGGAACTGTAAACATCTCATATTGAAAATATCTATAAAATATCCTATTGACAATGTTTCCATTTGCTAAGGAAACATGTGAGTTTCGTTGAGACGCCACTATGGCTGAGAGTCCGATGACATGGCGAAACGGCCCCAGGTCAGCTCAACGTGATAAGCAGAGAAGTTTACGTCGGGGGCCTTGGTGAATGGTGTGAAAATCACCCACCAAAATGCATACCTTTCCCTTGAAATGAACAGTTCCTGGAACATTAGTTACCTGGTATGGATTGGGTCTGCGGAACATTGGCTAAAGCAGAAACAAGAATGGATATCACCCAAGACTACTGCAGAAGGCTCAGCGAAGAAGTTGGCACAACGAAGGAGCCTGTTTGTGAATACAGGAACTCGGAAAGAGTTTGATTCGTCTACATATGTTTACATCCATGCAGGAAGTGAAGCAATGGGCCAAAAAAGTTGTCATGGAGGCAGTTGCAATACTTTCAATGCATTGGAAGTTGAAAACAGTTGCTTTGCCACTGTGCACACCTCCACACAGGCGGACAGCTATGTTAGCTTCACAGTACCTACATGGTGATTTAGATGGATTTCGTATGTTTACTTTAAGTGTAACCTCTGCCCTTTGATGTCAGTAGAATGGTAATCTCTTCGTGTTTTGCTGAAGGAGTCTTTTGAGAACCTTAAATTGCCACTCGCCCTGGACAGCACCCAAATACTCAGGATTGTTTTTTGGTATGTCAACGGTACCATGGTCAAATCTGTGTTTTTTTGTGTGGGGTCTTTTCAGCTCCAATGAACGTCAAGTATCATCTTGTGTACATATATGCATAAATGATATAGATTTATGACTTATATAGACAATGTGACAATGTGTATATTTTGTGTATGTATAATGTATGTCTATGTATGTGATATGTACATATATCTTGGTATTGAGGCTTCACTTGTTTCTACATTTCTGAGATTTGCATGATTCTGGGCAAATTATAGCGACCGAAAACATGACCTGGGCCCCCAAAAGGTATCTTTTTGGAAGTGAATTGGGCCCCCTTATTTCAAAAAAATCTAGGTTGGTGAAATTTTATAATTTGGCCAGATGATTGATACTATTTCATAACTGGGCTCATTTGAATTTCAGAACATCATTTCTCCCAACTTTTCATGACCAATTAATCCATGCTGTTGATGGTTCAGGCATCCTGCACCACCTGTGGCAATGAAACCCCATGAAAAATGGAATATTCTCCATTTCAACTGGTTTAATCGCCGGATTTCTTCCACCACCATGAACGTTGTAGCACACAAAAACGATCTGCACGCCAGAAATCTAACAATAGATACCAAAATTGCCATTTTAGTAGTTGGGAGTTACCTTTTCCAAGGCCCAGCATTTTGAGGTATCCAGCCGTCATTTTTCGGGGAGGTACCCAAAACCATCCATCCAAGCTGTGCAAAGGTCGTCCAATCACCTCGCCTAGCACCATGAAACTCTTGTCGTCAGCCTCGGTACCAGCACTCCGACGTGACTTGAGAAGGACGGTTCCCGACCAAACATCGGATATGGGTGTGGATGCGGATGTATATATATATATAATATATATGTATTGAATATTTATATATATATATATATGTATATATACGATATATTATATATATATATACTAGGTGGTTGGTTCAAGTATATATATATATATACTACCTTGATCTTCCAAATATGTTTTTGTTTGCCTTTTGGTAGGTTTTTCGGTTGAAAAGGCACAATTTTTACACACAAAAGGAAGATCCAGGTATAGATATTGGGACCGGATAGAAGGGTTTGAGTGAAAGGGCATAGATAGTGATATATGTATACATAGTGTTTAAACAAAGAACACGGCTTCATTTTGATGATTCTGATGTTTTATTTTTGTAATAAAAGAACATTATTATTATATCTTTTTGTTTAGAATACTCCTTACTTAAAAAAGAATTGGGCAATGGCTTCAATGGGTTTTCAAATTGTGCCAAGGTCATGACCACTTTAACATCTTTTTGTGATTTCCTACTTGGATGTCCGGGAAGTTAGGGTCAAAGGTTAGTAAGTGAATTATAACCTACTTATAAATGGGTTATATTGGAATAACCCACTGATCCAAACCTTCTACTAACTTCCTGGGACATCCAAGTAGTAATCACAAGCTCACTCTGTAGACGTGATCTTTGGACAGGAAACCTCGCTCAAAATCAGAGTTGGATGAAACAAATTCCAGACATGTTCGCCCACAGATGCCTTGACGTGTTGGTTGACACGACATGATGAATCCAATGACACCGCACCAAAAAAATCCTTCAGAAAATTGGGCTATATATGTGCAAGGATTACCCCCTTCTGAGAACTAATATAATCGTTTGCCAGGAAGGTTTGAAAGAGGATGTTCTGGCTTTCCCAATTTGGTGGAATTTGCACTCGTTTTGTAGAGGGAAGTTTCCAAATCCCTTTGGATATTTGCAGAGACCCTCAAGGCATGCCGTATATGGACGCGCCTATCCCACCAGAATATATCCAGCTGTGGTTGCAGGATGGGCACGACCACCAGATGGACAGGCGGAAAGGGGCTTCTTGTTGCTTTTTGTTTTTGTTAATGTTTTTGTTGTTGTTCCATGTTGTTGCCACAATTTGAGCGTTTTCGGCATTCAAGCAATTTATAGCATACTTAAGGAGTCAGAGACATGTCCTTCCTAAAGACAGGGTTTATGCTGATCAGGTCCTTTGATAGGACGAAACATTGCAAATGTCAATTCCTGCCAATAATCACTGGAAAACCAGTGGAGTCTCTGAAGGTCAGTATGGTTTCTTTCAAAAAACGCTAGGTTAGATTATTTGCCCCGTCACATGGAACATTTCGGTACATCAGTGGTTCTCCCCCATTGATGTTTGTCCAAAAACTTGCTGGCCAGTTCGAAGCCTCCGAAGTCTCTGCGAGGTTCCAGTTGGGATGGATGAAATGCCGGGGGATTTTTGGTTCAAGATTATATACCAAAGCCACGTGGGGCCCCTACGATTGTTATAAATGGAGTCATGGGACCCCCTATAAAGGCCCGAACATAAATGGGTAACTGGGGTTATTTCACCCCGAAATCAGTGGAGTTACGGGCCCCTACTTATAACGACCGAGGGGCCAACCTTGTGCATATTTATATATATTATGTAAATATACATATAATATACATCACCTTGGCTCACCACAAGTGGATAAGAGAAGCAATTTGGGATCCCTTAACTCGCAGTTTTTCAATGTGGGCGCCTCCTGGTGATGACTAGCAACCTGGGAGAGGCATCATTCCAAGACTCGGTTGTGGTTTCAACCCAATAGTAGGGGTTTATATGCCCATAATAAGGATTTTCCTATAAAAGGTGGCATTCCCATCCCCAATATAAGGAGTTTAGGCCATAGATGGTTATGGTTTCCAATGATTTTTTGCAAATGTTCACCCCCCCAAAAAAGATACCTAAGACACCAAACCTCAGGATGTCTTTGAATGTATAGGGTATATCGGTATATGCACATACATACATGTATCCGTATCCTGGGTTCTCCACAAGTTCACCCCCCCTTGGTCACAAGAGAGAAGTTGGATCATGCCTTGATGCCTTGTCCACATCCAGACATACCGTACGCCACTGTGGTATCGGTATGTCTACAATATGTAGTATTGTAGAGATGTAGTTTATTAAACGTTTTGTTCCATGATTTTACTGCATAGTTTGTAGAGATGATTTGTTTTAAGTGTTTTTTACATGTATGTTTTTCCCATCTTTTTCAAAGGTCCAAAACTTTACATGAAACCCATCTGGACCCGAACACAAAGGTTAGTGTAATGTTGCCATTCTGGATAGATTAGAGGTCTCCCCAAAAGTTGGCAACTGCAAAATCATCCCTTCTTTAATACCTGTAGGATCCATGGGACTGGATATTTGCCTACATTTGGTTGAAATTTATGTGATCAATGTAGGTAAATTATGCCATGGATAGTTTGGGAATCGAAATCTATCTTTAAATCGTGGTTGTTCCAACCAGAGATGCTACTGTTGATGGTTCAGAAATCCGGAGTTGAGATGGTAATTATCCAATTATTTACAGGGTTTTAAACATACCAGGTGGTTAGCCAGAATTCATGAACCATCAGCAGTAGTTTACGAGATGGGCAATTCAAAATTTGCTGGGTCAGTATCTCGGCAGCCCAGAAGCACAACACGCTCCAAGCAGGGACAAGACCGCGAACTTATCTACAGCTACGACCCTGCGCCAGATCTGGTGCCCAACAAAGGGGATGGGAATGGGTGATACTTGTAGGTGGTCATGGTAATTTTCCTGGAATCTGTTGGAAAGGTTTGTTGGAAGTGAAGCACTGAAGGGGTTGAAGTCGGTGTAGTATTCTTCTGTACCCCAGACATCCAAGTCATCCTCCAGTCATACTGAACGTGAGGATCGGGGTGGATGGAACCCTTAAAAGCCGTTCACCTCAGGAAATCCTTAGGGGGTTCAAACTGACACCGATCCTCACGTTCGGTATTCGCCTGGATGTCTATAGGGGTGCCGTTCTTTTGTGACAATTTCTTCTGGAGATTCTGATGCTCATGCACTGACCCTGAGGGATTAAAGAAGAAGTAAGCTGCTAAGCGATTTCTGTGATTTGTTTCAAGCTGATTTTGGTTCATATACGTCACATAGCCACATGACTTGAATCTGACAGCACTTTGCAGATCTTGCCAAAAAACACTAGATAGTAAAAAAACTGACACCACGAACAAATGTTGACCAGGATTTGCTTTTGTTTCGCAAAAAAAAACAGTGTTGAAATGGTTCTTTTATTTTCAGAATTTTAAAGATATTGTTTTAAACAGACAGCCAGCAGTCTTTGAGATGTACTGAAGACGTTGATGCTTGGAGGGTCTTGGTTGATATTTGGATACCGATTTCACCAAAGAGTTTCTTTAGATGAAACAACAACAAAAACACCGAGACCGTTGATTTTCTTAGCACCATGTTGAAATTTGAGTGTTTTGTTTTGTGAAATTCCCTTGATTTTTGAATCACTTACCAAGCTTTCCCCCCTTTTTTGTGGTGGCCATGGTGGAAGTGATTGGACAGTCAGTGCGTGTGGTGGACACAGGCTTGCTGTGTCTTGGTGAACCGAAGAGGTTGTATTTTGACGCTGCCTCGAGTTGTAAGGGATCAACACCATGGCAATGGAAAAACACCATTTTGAAAAGGATACATACCTTCAAATGGATGGCTTTCCATTGTCACGTTAGTTTTCCTCGGTGTAGTACTCTTCAACTTGATGTCCAATATTGTTTAAAGCCAAATATACATCCATCGAATAGACTCTGATTTTTACGGATCTGAAACTAACAGTTCGCAACCTGGAAATTGGTGGTTGGAAGATGTATCATTTCCTACTGAAATAGTTCCTTTTTTAGGGGGACATGTTAGTTTTCGAGGGTGTAATTTCCATTAGTTTCCAATCTCATAGTGTACTTGCTTTGCATTCCTGTTTGGTTCTTCACTGGAACGTGGTTTTAGTACAAGGACCGTCAAGGTAACATATCTCATCTCGCCCAAGGAGCATCGACGAGCTTGCCGGCAACGTGGCAACAAAGGACGATCGTATCAGCATTGCTTTAGTGAAGGTCTGGGGGTTGAAGTGGTGGAGTGGTTGTTGAGTCAGTCATGAGTCATACTGTTGATGGAACAAATCCGCCGATCACCAGTTGAGGTTGGTAGTTTATCCCATTATTTACAGTTTTTTTTACATCCCAGGTGGTGCAGGATTTCAGCCATCAACAGTATTTTGTTCTTTCCACCCTTGAATTGGGAATGAAAATCCTAGGAAGTTCATTGGATGAGAGAAACTCGGTTATTTTGCATAGATGCGCAGTATTTGTTTCACCCAATTTGAGATTGCCAACTTGATATGTTTCAGGCGGGTTGCAACCACCATTTTTTTCATTAGACCTCTTCCAACAACTTGGAAGTTGGAAGATGATTCTGAGGGTCCCAGAAGGTTTGACATGTCATCCCTCCTGCATTAATCTATCCCCCCCTTTGCTAGGTCTCGGAACCTACCAGTGAACCCTGGCTCACCTTGCATTACGATGAGTGGATGTGTGTTCCTTGTGCACAAATGGGCTGCTATGGGCTTGAGTGGGGAGTAGTAAGTTCAGGACTCTCAAGGTATAACTTGTTCAGATTTGGCCTTTGTAACGACAACTTACTACAGATCACATGTATTTCTAGGTGGTGGTTTCAAATATTTTGTGTTTTCAACCCTCTACCTGGGGAAATGATCCAATTTGACTAATATTTTTCCATTGGGTTGCAACCATGAACTAGATTTTCACTAGACACAAAATCCGACTTCCCAGGAAACCTTCACGTCGCCTCCGCTGGAGTGCTTTGTGCCAACCCAAAATCAATCAAATTCTGTCGCCGTACCAATCCATGTTTCTTACTTTAAAACGACCTAGACCCCTGGGGCGTCGATATCGTTGACACTTTGTTTTGGTCCAAGAATTCGGAACTAAGAAACACATATTCCAAACATGTATGATCAGATTTTTGTGCCAGGTTGTTAGTGGTAAAGTACAAACTGGACAATCAAACACATTTTAGTTAAATTACTTTACATATTAGGTTTCCCCAAATGGGTTGGGATGAAAGGCGTTTAAGGGGTTCCATATATTTGGGAATTGTTTTTCTACAATGATCATGTATGAAAGGTTGTAGCAGAGTGTTAATATGATCTGGGGGTTCAAACAAATACGACAGGATCATGTATGAAAGGTTGTAGCAGAGTGTTAATATGATCTGGGGGTTCAAACAAATACGACAGGATTCTTCCATTTTTCATTTGGTTTGTCATTTTTGTCCGAGGTTTGTTGATGTTTGTTGTTAGTTGCTTTAGATTCGAATATTTTCACTGTAACAACACTGGCACCCCGAAATTCCCACAGATCCTGGTGTTCCCCACCCGAAGGGTCGATTTCAGTTGGTTGATCCCACAACCATAGAGTCCTGACTGGAAGTGCACCAAAAAAACGTTGAAAGTCACAGTAAACAAAACATGTTGAAACATAACATTATATAGACGTGGTGATGCAAACCATGATCATGTTTTTTTTCTGGGCACAGCCTAGTAGCAATGACCTCAATATCAATTTATCACGACGTTATTCCAAAAAGGTTATGCCTTGATTTATAAAAGACATGTTGTTTATTGGTAAAACTCTAGTGAAATAAGGTAGACATCACCCTGATGATATTTAGTGATTGAAGAATGAAGGGAAAAAACGCAACATGTTGTTTTAAGCGTTGCTTTTTGTGGAAATTGCCAACCTGTTGACATCATGTGACATGGTCCTTGGGTTTGTTGATTTATCTATTTTGGATCCTCTGAACTTTGAACAGTGGTGTTGATCACCACTAAGTGACCATCTAAAGGTAACATGTTAGCTCTTCTTGTTTCGTCCATCATGACCTTTTGCAATTTTTACCAAGTCGTCGAAGTTGGTTTGTGCTACATCGGAAGTCTCCCCCCGCCCACCACCCTCCACCCAAAAAAATGAACTAGTCTTGGTGATGGTCTCAAACATGTATGGTATCCACGTGATGTACTGACGATGTCTATGCGACGCAAGTGCAACCCAATATGCAATAGTTACATGAAAAATCATCACTATAGTACTTCCAATGTGTGTTCTGAAATTCATCTACTCTCCCTGTTTTTTTTCGCAGATCCCGAGTTCTCTCCAAAAATGGTGTCATAATATGGGACTACAGAATGTTTGGGACCATTTCTAGTTCGGTTATCCTTCATCTTTGGTTTCAAGTATTCATAGCCATGTTCACATACGCCATGGTAGTTGAAAACAATTACCTCCAATTTGCTTTAAAGAAACGGAGCTGGGGTTGTTTCAAAGATCCACAAATTACCTTTCTTTGAAATCAGTTTCACTTTGTGTGATTTTTTTTTGCTTGGGAAATCCCATGCTTGCATGCCAATGCGTTCCATTCCTGCTTTGCACAGGTGTTGAAGGGACGCATGGTATCTTGAGTGCACCTAACGGGGGATGCGTGATGGCGGAGACCAACGGAACCAATGAACTCGATACAGGTAAGGATGTTTTTTTATTTTTCGCCCAACAAGACAAAGTGACAAAAGGTTGTTTCGGGGTTTGGCTTATTTAGCCAGGGTAAAAACACACTTTTTTGTTTTATTAAGTTGTTGACTTTACTAGGTGGTGGTGTCAACTTAAAAATGTTCATTTGTACCTAGTGAAATGATCCAATTTGACTAATATTTTTCAGATGGGTTGAAACCACCAACTAGTGACCATCAAAAAAACACATCTAAGAATATGATCGAATTTCCTGTGTAAACTGAGTTGTTCTGGCATGTTCTCCTAGAATAGGCGGTGTATGGCCTATTGTTCATTTGTTACACTCTGGTAAACAAACATAGCAATGGAAAATAGATCCTTTGAAGGTGTATTCCCTATTAAACATTGGGGGATATTTCATTGCTAATGTTCGTTTACCAGAGGGTAATTTTTTTGACCAATAATCAAGTCATCCACCCACCACAGTGTAGCCATTGACTCTAAAGAAGATTTGGTGGAACGCGCACCACTTACTAAGCAAGTGGGATGATCACTTCTACTGTAGTAGGAGAAATTGTTCCTCTTGGATTTGTTTGAGGTGATTTTTTACAACCTACTGCCATGAAACCACCAATTTTGGAGAATATGCTTGATTTTGTTCCAAGCATCTTATGCAAATCCTAGGCGTGTGTTTGTTTTGTTCCAAGATTTGAGATGATGAGAGTATTTGAGCAATGATGCTGCTCCAACTTTGACTCAAGTCAATGTCATGTTATGTAAGTTTGGAACACCAAAAAGAGGATAACGAGGGATGTCCCACAAACATCTTAAAAACGTGCAAAGAAAATCAAAGGTTGCCGAAAAATGTGGCTTAGAATTGCATCTAAAGTGAAAGTTGCAACCTAAGATGGTTCTTTAAGACTGCGTGTGTGTGTATAGAAATAAATTCAAACCCAAATTCAAAATGTCCGGCTTGGGTACCTTCAAAACGCTAGAACAAACAATCCAACATGGATGTACATGGATAATTGCAGGTGTTTGATAGATATACCTATATATGCACACATTCGTTTCCATGTTTCTATTCATACATATATGCATTCTGACTGATCCAAACTCCACGGTTGAGCGTTGAAAATCGAGTCCAAGAGAAACCTGGCAGGTTGGTTGGGAATGAATTGTCATGAGAACTTAAGGGTATCTCCCCCAACGCTATCTCCCCCAAACAAATTATAGCCTTATTGAAGGATTGTCAACCATTCATTGTCCCTTCCTTCATCATCCCCCTATATTATAAGGCCCTGTTTCTTGTGGGAAAAGGGGTGGCATTGGGGGTAAAGATTATACACACCTGTCGAGTCGGACAGTTCAACGACCCGGTGGGTTGCTTGAGTTTTTTTTTCAAATCACCCTCTGTTAAAATCTGGTCGAAGACTGGTGCATCTCTTGGTTTTGTTGTGTGTGTTTGTGTGTTTTTTTGTAAAATCAATGGAAGCATCTAAGAAAACTTAAAACTCAATTTCCAGTAAGGGGCCCCTTTTTTTGAGTATAGCCTCATTTTGGTGAAAATGAACCAAGTGTACGGTTCCAGTTATCACCAAAATTTCGAGGTACCAAAAATGCAGGTACTATGCCTCATAAGTCTATGATTGGGGTGGATCTTCCCTTACGTAAGCCTTAGGTGAGGAATCTTCCATTTTAGGCACCTGAAATGCCAATAGAAGTTACTAACCTCCCTTCACCCGCCAAGGTCCTACTCCACGGAGAGAAAACAGTGGAGGTCTTGGCGGGACAGACCGTCTTCATTGCCAAAGGACCTTACGGCGTTGCGCCGGTTTTTTTTCCTTGACGAAAAATCCATTCCCATGACGGATCCATGGGACTGGCTGGTATATTTACCCACATTGATCCCATCAAAATCAACCAAATGTAGGTGAAAATACCATACGTTATGGATCCTATGGGATTGGAGGGGTTGGATGATGCAGGAACATACGCTGATCTCAACAGGGTGTTTTGTTGTTGAGATCATGTTGAAATAGATAGATGGCAACCATTTATGTTTTAACAATTTTGAGAGGTTGACTTAGAAACCTACCAATAAGAAGTCCCCTGAAAAAACTAGACTACAAAGTCAATTTCTTTAATCCTAGATTGGACAGAATAAACATCATTGAACAAAACCGATGAAATGTGTAATTTTGAACATGTTTATTTGTTAGTGTTGTTACTTCATGGATGTGTGTTCATATGTTTCATTTGGTGTTGTTTCTTCTCATTGTTGTTACATGTTTGTTATTGTTGTTATTATTTTTGTCAATTTCCGCTCTGGTGTTGCTGTTGATTGATCCTGCATGAATACGAGCCGTGAGTTCTTCCTTGAACCGCAGAAGATGTCTTCCGATAAAGAACGCCTCTTGCAGGAGAACGTTTCCGACCCACTTTCCCTGAGGGTGGCACGGAGTACATTCCTGTTACTTGTTTTCAAGGGTGGAGGTGAGCAATGAAAAACACCAAAGGCTTTTAATTAAAACGCCATCCCTGGGTGAAAAATTTTGGGACATTGCCCTCGCTCGTGTTGAAGCAAACGGGGCACCATTCGGGCCTGCAGGTGTTTTTGCCCAAATGTGTAAAAGTTTGAACTGGGAGATTCTACCCGAATTTCAAATTAGAGTCCACCCATCAATTGTGTTGGATTTTTGTAGGAATGACCGTGGTGATTTCCATACCGCCTTGATACAAAGTTGGGGACGTATTGTTATAGGTGAACATCATGCATAGAGTGAACTTGAGTGATATTCCCATTTTTGACTTACGCCAGACCCATCGTATCTTGAAGGAAGTCCCAAGCCATCAACAGGTTCTTGTGCTATACCATTTGAGCGGTGCTATTAATACCAACATCATTCGGTCCAAATATGATAGTCAATATGATACGCACCCGCAATCCCCCAAGCGGAGGCAATCGGTAAGCCCCCTAATCCGCAATCCGCTGGGGGATTAGGATTGGCGGTGAACAGCCCAGCATCTGAAAATGGGCCGGGCCCCAAAAGGAAACGATCGTATTCCAACCATCCATTTTCAGGTGCTTTTGCTGTTAGTTTCAGGGAGGGTATTTGGTCTCTTAGTATTTGAAACACTCTCTCATGAAAATTCGTATATTCCACTAGGGTTGCAACCCGATACCCTATAAGTGATTTCACTCGAGATGCTCCATGCTGATACAGCATCACCCGCCTCTCTGTTTGATCTTCCACCATGGCACAAGTCGAAGGTATTGGAATGTGCCCAAAGAGATACTGGAGATAATGCTATCCATTTTTGAGTATTGTTTTCTAGGTGGTGGTTTCAACCCGTCTGAAAAATATTAGTCAAAAAGGGAATCTTTCCCCAGGTAGGGGTGAAAATAAAAAATATTTGAAACCACCAACCAGTTTTGAGTGTTCAGGCATCAACCACGAATGCTTTCAAAACAAAGAATTTTGGAAAGACTTTCGT